>VUQG01022006.1:129946-155775 GCA_015106755.1 Etia nguti | reverse complement strand
TTACTCTGCGAGGCTCCTGACTACGGTAGCTGTAATGCTCCCACAATCCATCAAGCGGTGCAGCTTCGTAGCTTACCAAAGTCGTACTGAAACATTTTTTGACAGATTTTTGAGCACCGTGTACCACATAAAATTGGTTCGAGGTCAGTGAGCACAACCAGAATTCATACATAAGGTGCACCGGATTATAAGGCGCACTGTCGATTTTTGAGAAAATTAAAGGATTTTAAGTGCACCCTATAGTGCGGAAAATACAGCAGTACAATTCCTAGAGCATGCACGCTTGGTGATCAAGCTTTTGAACAATGATGGAAAAACTTAATGGAAATGAAAGCTGGCTTTCAGGTACAATAATAAGAAGAACTCTAAAACATATTTCTAGGTCAGGGTCATGACTGGGTAAACAGAGTATCATAGAGGGCCAGAGGTTCATCAGCAAAATCTGCAATTGTGGTGAAAATTGTGAAAACTTTGAATGTCTCATTATCTAGAAAGTACAGCTCATAAAAGTCTATCTGGACCTTACAGTCAGAAGAGAGACATCTCTTTGCGTGGACGAGTGATTTAAGCTCCTGTTGGTCAGCGCCATTCTTGGTTGATACTCATTATGTTTCAATCAAGGGTGTTTTCTGCCTTTATCATGTAGTTAGAAGGGAATGCACTGTGTTTTGTTTGTGTTGAGGTATTCTCTAAAGAGAAGAAGCGTTTGACATTGTTTGCTTTGATTGTGCTGATAGTACAGGCACCCTGTCCTTCTCATATAAACTCTGCTGCAGTTTAAAATGTTGCCAGTTCGCGGACAAACTATTAAGTCTGGCATACATCACAGACAAAGCTGTTCTCATTTCAAAAGATAAAAGACTTCAAGCCTGTTCTAAACTGTGTACCTATTAGACAAAAAAATGTGAATATGGGACACCATAAAAGAGGTTCTAACCTCCAGTCATGGGATTAAGAGTTGCTGCTAAGATAGCCAAGCTTTAGTGTGGGAAAAAGTGTAACCTATGGTGTATGCAACATATAAAGGGCAGTTAAGGATTATCACTGCTAAACTGAATGTCAGGAGTGGGATACACACCTACGTCTACATTTGAAGACCAGAAATCCCTTTAGTTAGTTAGAAGTATATCTTTAAGTATGAAGTGCAGCTACTGGAAACTGCAGTTACAATAGTTATAGCTCTTTTATTTTCACCATTCCCTCACCCATTACTGGGCTCAACCCCACATCCCTGAGGTTAAGAGTCTTGTGTTCTCCCAAATGAGCTAGCCAGGCTTCACAGGAGTGGAAAGTATACTGTCTTATTAACATATAAAGGACCTATAATTTGTGTACTGTATCTCTTTCCCTCCCTGAATAAATGGCCATGGGCCAAACTCTTGTCTGGAGCAGTCTATGTTACCTGACACAAGGATGGGAAAAGGGTGTACAATCCTACTCCTGATTTTTTGTGTTTTATGAATTATGTTTTGTGCAACAATAGAGCCCACTCTCTCAGAAACAAATAACAAATAAACAGATTCCTGTTTGTAGGTTCATAGTGTCTTTCATAGAGACCTAAACATAAAAATCAATTTTAATAAACCTAAATTGCAGCAGGGTTATTAGATGAAAATAATATTTAGATGACTTTTTAACTGAGCTTACGGTTTCATTTATATTTGCTATTTCAATTAAATCAATTAGATTTTTTTCAAGTGCTTTCCCCCCCCTGTCATTCAAAAGTAAATCTTAAATGTCATCCTATTGTCTGTCATTATGTGGCAGCTCTATATCATGAGAATGAAAGGAGTGCATTGGGCATTGTTCTCTATTAAAAACAAATGCATTACAGGAAAATGATGATACTGGTTTTAAATATTTCCCAGTTTGCAAAGGTTCAACCACAGTGAGACTCCAGTGATCTGTTTTTTCTCTTTTGTGTGTGTTCCTTTTTTCAATAGGCTTCATCCTTTTCAAACAGATCTCAGTTGACTGTGAGGTAATATATCGGCAGATGAATAGAAATCACTGTCAACATTAATCTATTGTCTGCATTCAGACAATATTTAGACATTACTGTTTGCATTCAGGACCTTATGATACGCCTTTCCACATAAAAGCAGTTGAGCAGAGTTAAGAACCCCATCTGAAACCATCTCCAGCGCTCATCTGGAAACTTGTTTTTGGTCTTTTTATCTGCACTTTCTCAATGAAACACTCAACTGTGTAAAAGCAAGATGAAAAATCTTCCGTGGATCTGTGCAGCATTGATGGCCCTGTTTGTTACAGGTAAGATGCACCAAATTCTAGTGCAATCGTACACTTTTAGTCTTGTTAAGAAAATAAAAATTACTTCACCAAAAACAGTTTTGAGCACAAACTTACTTTCACAAGTGGTCATAACTTTGAACGTCTCGGGTGGCCAACGGTTTTATCACATGTTTAATTAAAATTAGCAACATTACAGCATAAGTGTTATGAAACAGCAAGAAGGACCTGGTTTCGAATCCACTATCTGACCTTTCTGTGTGGAGCTTCTCTCTGCGTAATCTACAATCCAAAGACATGCAGTTAGTGCGGTTATGTTAGTTACTGATTCTAACTTGGCCACTGGTGTGAATATGAGTATGAATGTTGTCCGTCTCCCTGTGTTTACCCTGCGACAGACTGGCCACCTGTCCAGTGTGTACCCTGCATCTGCAGTGTCGGAATATCAATTATTTCCTCAATGTAGTTTTAAAGTGCTTTTAATTAAGTATTCAAATTTTTCAGTGATTTTTAATTATCCTTTTTATGTATTTATTTATTTGTTTGTTTATTAATTAATTTAATTTTGACATTTCAAAACTAAAAAAAATGATCTCATGACTCTCCAGCTTTTTCTTATGACCCACTTATGACACATATACATAAACTATCATACGTAGTTTTAACAATAAAATGCTGACATCTAATGATTTAAAAAATAATAATACAATAACCTGTAAAAAAGAAAAGTACTTTTGGTTTTAATACTACAAACTACAGTCACACAGGCCCAGACACTGGTCAGTAACCGCTGGCAACCAGCAGTTGCTAGGAGAAATTGTGTATTTCACAGGTGGCTGGCAAGTGCTTCCTGGAAGACTACTGGCAGTCAGATAAACAGATTGTATAACAGTGGATTTGAACGTGTGAGTTAAATTTACGCTGTAGGTGCATCACCTCCCGATCTCATCATGATCAGCCCAGCCCACGCAGGCGTAGATGCTGGCAACAGGGCCACTTGCATAATTGTAGGCTTTATAAGGATTTGCAACAAAACATAGCAGATCAGAGTGATCTGCACTGAAAAAAAAATTCACGAGGTGCAACTTTTATTTTGAAGGCACTTTTCACAGTTTTGGCATCTTGAGTGGAGTGGGTGTCCACAGCAGTCTGCTCACAAACAGAGCAATTGCAATAAGATCTTGCACTGCATACCTCTTTGCAGCTGATTTCACCTGCTGACCGCCAGCAACCACGTGCCAACCCGTTTTGTTTCTTTTCTCTAGCAAACAGCGGTTGTCAGGGAGTTACCAACTGGTTTCTAGTCCTGAGTGACTGGGATCTTAAGCTCATCTTGCCAATAACACTTAATATTATTAGCAGGACGGTATACCTCTTTGATACAGGGGCTGCTTGTAGATTTTTCCTTACTAAAGTCAGGCAAAAATAATGTAAAAGGTGCATCTTATGTTTTTCTTGTAATTATGTTCAGAGTGTAATCCAGGTTAGAAGTTCCTCAAGTGATAAAAATGAGCACACAAAGATAGATGTCAAAACAAAAAAAGGGTCTTTTATTTTACAACATTAAGTTTCTAATGTTCTCTATATTTATTTAAAAATGTTTGCAATCAGTGATGGCTTTGTGATTTTTTAATTTAAATCAGTGTCATTAAATATCTACCATTAAACACGTTTTGTCTTTTAAATGTTTTTGTCACATAGTTTTTGTGTGTTTTGTGTAAGTGCATGATCCAACATGCACTTATCCAACATATATAACTATTAGAAAAAATTACTTAACACAATCAGGAAACTGAACGAGTTATCTGATTTATGTTTGATAGCCTTTCCAGTAACTAGTGGTCATAACTTCCTTAATAGTTTCTTGAAATTTCTCTTCCTCCTTGGTTCACAGGTGAACCTCTGACCTGTAACACATGCACAGCAGGTTTTGGACCTAACTGCTTGTTCAGCTCCACTGAGACCTGCAACAGCACTCAGTTCAGCTGCTACACGGGAAAAGTGGGTGAGTAACACGAATCAGCAGGTTGATTTTGTAAATTCTGAACTGAAATAAAAGGACATGAAGAGTTTTGTCTGCACACCAAACACATTGCCACAGGTACATTCCAGAGTTACATTTTAAGGTGAAGGCATGATTCTGATGTCCGGTGTTAACATAGACTGTATATAAATGATGAACAGCGCCACCTGGAAATCACCCAATATCCTCTTTGATTCCAAACAGGGATCATAATTTATAAACTGCCTGCTGTATTCGCTATGATTTGAAATTACCATAAAATAAGGGCCATTAGCAAGAATTTCAGGTCTAAGGTTCCATACTGACTCCACGTTTCAGATCCACAATTGTTTAAAAGTTATCTGGCAGGAATCAAATCAGACAGGATCAAATCCTGAAATCTGGTTTCTCAAATAAAAATCAGGATAAGATCAGGTAATCCAATCCAGTTTTTTAACTGGATCAACCATGCAGATTGTGTTTGATAGGTTTTGATTTAAAATATCACCATTACCCAGATTACAGCAGAGGGCTGGAGTCAGATCACAAATAAAAACTGAAATAAAAACTCAAAAGTGCAAGAAAACTATAACTGATAAACACAGTTAAGAGAAGAATAATCTGTGTTTTTGCGCTATTATTTTTATGCTTTAAGTAGTATATTTATATATTGACCTGTATATTTAGTATAATAAAAGTCTATTAAATTACATTTCAAACATACAATATATATTCAGGACTTGGGTTTTTATTCATTAAAATCATAAATGGTTTGTGTATATAAGTGTGTGTATATTTTGTATATACATTAGATGCCAAATGCATTTGGATTAGATACCAAACTTGAGTTGTATCCTTTTTTGAGATTCAACATTCAAGAAGTTTATTTTCATATACACCGCAAAACACAAATGGTTACGCTGAGCAATGAAATGTTTACTTTCCGAGTTCCCTTCAGACAAATAAATAAACAACTAACTAAAAAAATAAATAAATAAACTTAACTCTAAGCATAGAAAAATAATAACTAAATAAAGTAAAGCGAGTGACAGTAATGAGAAAATATTTAAAACAAACTGTGAGCTGTGTGGTGAAAGTCAAAGCATTAATCTAAAAATAGAAAAATGTAATGAATTAAGACTGTTAAAGGTGATCGCAGCATTGAAAACCTCATTTTCAGCATCTGTTCTTAAGGTTTGCTGCCATCTGCTGGTCAGTTGTTACTTTCTTGCTCAGTGAAGCAAGTTTGAATTTCAGCCTAAGTGGAGTAAAAGCATGAAGATAAACAGTGAAGAAAGTGTGTTCCTGCAGGATAAAAAGAGAAATGTTCATGTTTCACAGCTGGTCAAACCTGCTTTGCTAGCTAACAGGAGCAGCAGTAACCATGTTTTTGTGTCTTACTCATGGCTGCATTTGTTTATTTCATGCAGTACAATGCATCTGTATCAAAGTGGGTGAGGTAAACTGGGTGTGTATAAAATAATGAATTCATTACTAATGAAATATTCCATGAAATAGATGTTTCTATTGAAATTACTATAATTAATTAAGGATATTTGCAGGTGAGCGTTGGATATTTGGCTATGTGCAGGGTACAGGTTAAGTTAAGGTTTAACTAAGTGGTTGTGAGGCTGCACATAGACACGTCTGCGTGATGTAAAACTATGAGGAGAATCCACAGGTAGTGGGAGAAATTCACTGTCAGGGTTTCGTGACAGAAATGCTTTAGGAAGTCAGATGCAGAAACCGGAGCTTTTGGTTGAAGAAATTATTAAAAACATGACTTTCAATCATGAGATAGACGTTTGAATCCTTTGTTAAACCAACTGTAAGTGCTGCTTTTAAATAAAACTGTTATTTGCTGCTTGGTTAGATTGGTTGGATAGGTTGCAAAACAACCCACAAACCGTGGTTTGAATTCAACTCAGTTAAATTCAGTTTTATTTATATAGCCGAAAATCACAACAGTCGCCTCAGGGCATTTTATATTGTAAGGCAAACACCCTACAACACAAGTTTGGGTGCTAATAAACCATATCACAACATTAACTAGCAGAGTTAATAACCAGCGAATAACAAAACAGAGAATCAGTCATAGAGATCTGATTTCAGAAACAAATCTGACCTCCATCTTTAGACTTCCTTAGGCAAAACAATAGGGACACGAGTGAGGACACTGGGTTTTTGTGCATCTGCAGTGACAGTGTTACTTACCTGTAGCTGCCTCCTGCTGAGTTGTTAACTGTTTTCTAGACCTGTGTAAGGCTGCGGAGCGTGAAAAACCTGTACTGGAAGCACAAATCAGGGTGTGGCTGGCACAAAGAATAATAAGTTCATCCTGTACTTCTGACAACCCCGTCAGAAATTGCTGTTTGCATGAAACTTTGAATCATTCCAGAAGATGTTCTGACTGGTTGTGAAACAAGCAGTTTGGATTTAGTTACACAATGCCTAAATGTGCCACACCAACAACAGAGAGTGTACCACAGAGATTAAAGTCTGCTCCAGGCTGTGTTGTTAGTGATGAATACATAGTAGGTAAAATTAACTCCACCTTGAGCTACGGTTTTACAATACTGCAGTGCTCACAGTTTAATGGAACAAGAATTGGCGTTTCAGAATAACTGGTGCTTTATTTCAAGTCCCATACATCATCCCTACACTTTGCTTTCAGTATGGAAGGCGTGTCAGTGGGATTCAGGAGATCCTGAAAGTGTTACTTCAACACCTGAAGTCAGCAGCACACCACCCCCATTGCACACAGTGTGAAAAGAGTATCGCTTCCAACTGAGTCACCTGGTGGTTTGCCAAAATCAATTTGAGGCCAACTGAAAGTCTTGCACTATGTCCTAATCAAACTCCTCCCACACCTGAGTTTTTGCTTCTGCCACTGCCAGAGCTGTACTCCGCTTCACCTGCCGCTACCCATGAGCTGCCTCCAGAGTCCCACAGGTTAACCAAGCCTGACAGTTTGACAAAAGCTTGACAACTCCCTGGCTCAGGCACTACCACCATAACCAGCACTAATGGTGGCTGTGGCTCAGGTGGTAGAGCAGATCAGCTACTGATTGGAAGGTTGGTGGTTCGATTCCTGGCTCCCCCAGTCTGCATGCCAAATATTCTTGGGCAAGATACTAACCCCAAATTGCCCTCCGATGTGTTCATTGGAGTGTGAATGTTTATTAGTTGCACTTGAGTTTAGAAGTGCTTGTGTGAATGGGTGAGCGAGGCATGTTGTATATCAGCGCTTTGAGTACTCTGGGAGAGTAGAAAAGTGCTATATAAGAATCAGTCCATTTACCAATAACTTTGAAGCTGCAGTGCTGTGATGCAGAACATGACCCAAATAAGTCTATAAGGTCCCTTCTACAGGTGATGAACTGACAAGAAGCTGGACCCATGTAGCTGTTATGGGGCCCACAAGCTAAAGCCTGGCCACCAGACACTTGCCCTCTATCCCCTACCCTGAGACTGACTCTGGAGCGGGACCCATGGGTGTTTTCTGAATAGCTCATTGTTTGGCCCCTCACTCAGGACCAATTTGCCTTAGGAGACCCTACTAGGGGTAAATTGCCCCTGACAACAAACTTCCTGAAATCACTGGAACGCACAAAGCCCTCTGCCACGATAAGGTGGTGATTCACTGAGATTTTGTCTCACAATCTTTGTTTTTCTTACATACAGCTCCAATATCTTACAATTTAAAGGTAATTGTTCATAACTTCTTACTTTTATTTGAGTCTAAATATTTCACAATGAAAACATTAAATAAGCTTGCTGCTGCTCACTCGTCACAAGAGGTCACCAAGCAGGTTTCCTAAAGAGTTTAAGGCATGATCGGCTTTCTGAGCCAACCGTAAATAATAATAATAATAATAATAATAATAATAATAATGTATACTTTATGTATACTTTAAAGTGGATTTATGTTTCCACCTGCACTCAAAACCTGCAATTTTTCAGATGCCAAGCAAATATAAAAAGCACCGCACTATGGAGCATACATATAAGTTAAAATACAAAAATGGTGAAAGATTAAAACATCGGTTACTATCCAGCAATCTGCAACCCTTTTTTCTGATTGTCTTTATTTAAATGTATCCAGAAGAGTAAATTATTCAGTATTTTACCCAGAAGACTTCTGTTGCAGCACTTGTTATTTTTCTCTGGTAAATAGTATTACAATCAGTCTTTCTTGTGCTGGTCAAAACCATCCGTAGTGAAAGTGTATCTAGAATAGAATCTCAGCACAATCTTACACAACTTGGACTTCAGTGGAATAAAGTAGAATCTGAGTATAATCTGTAAAAATCATGCTTGTTTTTCCTCTTTTTAGACTTTAACATCAGTAAGTGGATGACTTTACACAATCAGGGCTGCGTGTCTTCGTCTCTCTGTAACCAAACAGAAAAAGGAACCCTGCTGGGAATCACCTATAACATCACTAGGAACTGCTGCACCACCGACCAATGTAATGGAGCCTCATCTGCCCAACTTCCTCTCGCCGCTGCTTTGGGTGCTACCCTAGCAGCTGTCTGGAGCCCGTGGGCCTTCTGAAGCCAAAAACAAGCAGCAAACAAAAAAACTTCTTCTTTCCCAAAAGGTTGATTCTGTTCATCTGGACGTAACGTTTTCAGTGGGAGAAACGTTTCGTCACTCATCCAAATGACTTCTTCAGGCTCAGCTGACTGCAGGTTTCCCCAACCTTATAAACAGTACATTGCACAATGACTGAAACTAGCACCACTGAATGAACAATGTGCTGTGAGGTCAGTTCATTAATCATTCATATGCAAATTCTCATGACCATTGATCAACAACTACTGATCAAAGTCCATTGATCGTTGATCAAAGACCACTGATCAATGGCCATGAGTACCATTCACCATTGGGGAATGGCTACGTCCAGATGAACAGTGAACTTTTTGGGATTTACTTACCTGGATGATTGAGCATGCATCAAGGCATAACTATTTCTTTGTTCTTAATGCAGGGTTTTGTTTTGTGTGTTTGCTTTGTTCATTGACTGAACTTCTGTACTCTGCGTAGAATATCTGTTTTGCTGCACCTGTGATGTAGCACAGGAAATGAATGAATACACAATAGAAAAGATGTAATTAGTATTAACAGTTAGCATTTTAAAGTCCATGAAATCTGCTGAACAAAATTTAAAAGGTGTTTATGCTCAGAATTACCTACTGAAAAAATGACTTTCATTTTGGCTGTAAATGCTTGTGACGTTTTAGATAATTGGCAGAAAACTTGCTGTTGGAACAAGAAAACCTGATAAACTACATTCCCGCATATCCCTTTTAAGTCAAGCCATTGTTTAAATGTTGCCATTCTTTTCTTTAAATTCACCTGACACACGCATACATAACTCAGACGTAAGCTATTTTAAGACAACTCGTGTGAATGATGAATAATTTTTGGAAAGCAGCAACTTTCCTGGGTGCAGGTAAGTTACAGAAAGCATCAAAATTAAGAGGTTGGGTTTATTTTAGCAAACAGTGGATTCCCAAACATGTCTAATATTTAAAAATCACTGTAACATCACAGCATAATTTTTCAGTTTTTATTTTTGATGCTGGATTATTAGGGTCACATTAAGAAAGAAAATATTGCTGATCATTCTGAGAAAAAAGTCAAAATATGAGACAAACTATACCCATGCTATACGCTCTACAAAACGCCCCGTGTAGATGAGTCAGTGAAACAAATTAATCAGCCGTCTTATCGTGTCTTGTGATTCAGCATACATCCTCTTTATTGCACAATGCTGTAACCACTGATATCGTCACATCTGTTCAGATTTTTCATTTTGTAAAAATCTGAACAGCCCTTCCAAGTTTGTGTGGTTTTTCTTTCCTTCTGACCAGATCTGGCTTTCTGCATCATCCCTTCAGCATAAATATACTTATCACCACATTGTTTCCACATCCTAAAAGAGAAATATTTTACATTGTAACTAACACTGATTCTGAAGTACGATTCCACCATCTCATCTACACATTCAGTTTGTCTTCAAAGAACTGTAATCTCCACATGTCTACTTTTTTCTCAAAATAGAATTTCAGGTTTAATCTCAAAATTTTGACTTTATTCTCAAAAATATTTTTTTGTTGTAGATGATTGAGATGCACGGGCTTAGATAAGAGAACTGTGAGTGCCCCAACTTAAAAGTACCTGAACTTTTAGGTTGTGGCTTTAAGGAAATTCCTCTTCCTGAACATCGATGTTTGGGGGAGAAAAAAACCCAAGAAATCAGTTTTGGTCCTGTGGACTTGACAGCTATTTCCTTAAAAGGTTCCTGCTTATTTCTTGACAAGGAAACATGTCTTTTAAACATTTAAGATTAATAACACAAAAATTAAAACGTAATGATAAAATAACAAACAAGTAATAATAATAATCATTTCTTATATAGAACTTTTTAAAACAAAGTTATAAAAGCACTTTACAGAAAAAACGTTTTAAAATAAAATCATAGAAAAAGTTGGGCTTTAAAAAAAAAAAATGTATAAGAACAAAACAACACAAAATAAAAATGAAAAATAATTATTAAAAAGCCTTTTTGTTAAAAAAAAAAAAAAATTAAGAAGAGATTTTAAAAATGATAAAGTAGTTAAAACAATTGAAATCTTAGATTGCACAAAGACAACATAGGTTTTTAAACTACTCCATTATGGCACTGAAGCCACTTACCATTATGGGTACTTTAAATATGGGTCTCTTTTGCTATCAGTAGTCTGCACTTTTACTTAGGTGTATTTCTTTCATTGTGGAACTTTTACTTTTAAAATACAATTTTGTGTAATTATGTAATTATGTATTTTTTATTTGTTTTAGGGGAAATGCTCTCTCCACTATTAGCAGAGGCAAACAGATGAAACTGTTGACTGACTGAAACCTGATCCCTCTGCTGTTTTTTTCCACTGCACAGCACAATGCCTGACCTGTCGTCAGTGTCCCATCGGCATCTTCGGGACATGCATCTTATCAAAAGATGTCAGTTGTACTAATGCAAATCAGAGTTGTTTCAAAGGAGATGCACGTAAGGAAACGCTACTGTGAAGATATTCAGACAGAGAAAGCTCAAAACTGAGGAAACATATAAGAAAAAACAGAAAAACTTCATATGGAAGCTTGTTTCCACCACTGAATAAAAAATAACTTATTTCCATCAATAAGGCAAACAATGGGGGTAATAATCTTAAAATATTAACAAAATTACTTGAAATTTTTAGAATAATGAGCCAAAATTCTGACTTAAGTATGGCATGAAATGTTTTTTGTTTTTTCAGTGGTGGAAACAAACTTCCATACCAGGAACTACTGGAAAATATTTTCACAGTTACCATTTCAAGAGGCAGATGTCACAATCACCTGCCAATTATTATTTAAATACCTCCAAGCAATTTATGCATTCCTTTCGTTCACACCCAGAGTTCATACCGCCTGAAAGGAACTGGAAGGTTGGTGGTTTCGATCCCCTGGTTCCTTTAATGAGAATGTCAAACTATACTTGGGTTAAACACTGAATTCCAAGTTGTCCCCAATGTATCCATTGGAGTTTGGGCGTGTAAATGTATAATATGCTTAAGTATGACTTAGGTAAGACTCAAAACTAAAGGGACCTTGATGATAACAGACTAGACTAAACCTTAACTAAAAATAACACAAGAAGTTAACATATTCAAATATAACCTAAGAAATCAAAAATACAAAATAAAATGCTGGGTCACTGACTCAGCCCCCTGACAAAACGTTACCATGGAGCAGTCTGAAGCCTGAACCTTTTGAAACAGTCTACATTAATAAGGGAAAACAAACTAGGTTCCCTTTAAAGTTATGAGGTTTGCAGGCTGTGGTAGACAGAAGGTTCAGCTGATAATCAGCCGTAATTAACTGAAAGTTCTGCACTTTTATTTAAAAAAAAAAAAAAGTTTTCCAGAAGGTTTGAGAAGCAAACCAGCAGGTGCTGTTTTAGGGAGCAGATAAAACTGCTCTCCATATTTACTCATCATCTGCTTCCACTCCTTGCAGAGTTCAGTGCTGCTGGGGGGGCTGAAGCTGCACACCCACGGCTGCCTGGAGTCGGATCTGTGCGGGGCGTCGCTGAACGGCTCCATTCTCAGTGTGGCGCACACAGACGTGTGCAACTGAGCCACTTCCATCCAGCTCCCGCTCGCTGTGGCTGTCTTTGCTGCTCTCCTGTCCTCCCTGTGGAGCTTCTGGGAGATGTAGTTCTTCAAGATTTCCCTCAATACCCAAACTGTTAGTCAATACCCAATCCATAGTTAACCTATAAAAATTGTGAACAATGGTGGTTAGTACAATACAATCATAGGAAATCACTACTTCACAGGGACTAAAAGAGCTTAAACTCTTTAGTCTATCACATGTCATTGAATGGTGAATTAAGGCAGTCCCTACTCCCTGAAAACCAAAGCATGACCAACCTAAACTCTGGCCATGCTAGTTTACCTGCACTGGTTAAAGTCTGGCTATTGACGGAAATAATGCATATAATAATGTATGTGGGGTTACTTAAGAAGTTAATCCATTCATGCATGGGTCATTAATGCAAAAACTACAAAATAGTGAAATTAGTTTATTTTTAGTCAACAGTTGAGATGCTATCATAGTGATAATCATGTATGGGTGAATGTTTTCTTAAGAATCATATAAACAGTGTGAAGCAGCAGGTTTGTTTGTTTTGGGCTTGAAGTGGTTTTTTTGTGAGGATGACCTGTGCTGTGACATTCTAATCTCTCAAAAATAACCAGATACAGCTTAGAGCAGTGTGCTGTTCTTGTTTTTGTTTTCCCCCCCAGATGGTTTTTACATCACCACCTGACTTACCATGACTCTTGAATGCCCCCTAGTGAATTGCAAGACGGACTACAGCACAGGGACACTTTGCTAGTACTCGTTTCGACCCCATTCTACCTTCAGATCTGCCTCGTTTCTTCATGGCACAGATTCTGGAAACATTACTCTGAGATTTTGGTTCATATTGACATGATAGCATCACACAGCTGCTCTGCTGCAGATTTGTCAGCTGCACATCCATGATGTGAATATCCTGTTCCACCACATCCCAAAGGTGCACGTTTGGATTGAGAGCTAATGGCTTTGGAGACCATTTGAGTACAATGAACCCACTGTTCAATAAACCAGTTTGAGCTGACATTATATTTATTAGTGAAATCCCTGAGATCAATGTGAAACAACCCCAGCTACAAGATTAATCACATAAAAGCTGAGGAATAAAAGAAGACAGTGTCCCACTTGCAAAGGGATAAAAACCACATTCCAAAGCTGAGGCCAACTATGCCGCAAATCATCTACACTCAACATGCTGACAAAATTAACGGGGGACAGTTGTCCTCACAGGCCCAGCACTCTCTGCAGAGTAGGACCACAGTCACCCCAGCCTCAGGAGGCCAACTCTGCAGCATATAGTAGGCTCTGGCCTGCAAAGACAGAAAATATAACAAGATATTCAACTGAATCTTAATTATATAACTAACAGAATGTCTACTATAAACATTTTAATCTAAATTTAATCTAAGTCTGGACTACATAACATACCAGAGTGACAGGAAATATAACAGCAGTGTGGAATAAAAGTGTACTAGAGCATGACTGTAATCAAAACACCTGCCTTCAATTAACCCAGCCCACAGCAACTGTGAAACACACACACAAAGCCACTTCTAAATTAGCTCCCATTTCCCACAGCAAATTTGAGGGTGAGTTAATATGCAGGTGATACCAGTTTACCATGTTAACATGACCGTGTGGGAAAATCCCAGCGGAGCAGCAGTTTCTTAAATACTCAGACCAGCCTGTCTGACACCAACAACCATGCCATGTTCAAAGTAACTTAAATCCCCTTCTTCTCCTGATAGCTGATTAAATATTTGCTGTTGATAAGCAGCTGAACGGTGGGAAAGTGGCTGGTGACCACAGTGTACTTCAGACACATTGTTTTTAATTTCTTCTCCTGTGAATTATTGTCAACAAACATAACAACCAAGAATCATCCAGTGTTATAGGATTTTTTTTTTGTTAGTAATTTATACACCTGTAGACTTAAACCCTTTGTTTAGTGTTTTTAAGTGAAGACAGATCATATAATCTCTTAATGTACCCTGGTGGTGCTGGTCCCATTGGCCTCCATGGACAGACACTGAATCTGGACTAAAGCTTTGGCTGTTAGTGTAAAATGATTTGTGGATGGGGAACCCAGCAGGACACTCCTCATTACATTTACTCTTTACTCTTTTAAACTAGACTCAGTTTTCATGTAATGTTTATTATCTAACGAAAGAAAGCTCAATGACCCCCTCTGCTGGGATTGAGATTGAACTCTCTCTCCAAAGACACATAAAAGGTATTACAAGCTACCTTAAACAGGATTTTTTTTTTTTAATTAAGTAACAGAAAAGACACCAAAGATGCAAAAACAACAGTGTGCAAAGACCCTCCAAATACAAAAGACCTGGAAAAAGACACACCGAACCATTAACAACAACATCAGCAAGCCACACCGAGAACACAAGCAGTTAGAAATCCACAGCAAAGAGCAAAGAGATGCAAACTGAACACAAATATATGCAAAACACCTGTCAAAGTACACAAAAGCACAGCTATGAGATGCAGCTCAGTCACAAAGAGATGCAAAAATAAAAGCAAATGCAGAGAAACCACAAACAAACTATATTATATATTATAAAGAGACACAAAATGACCAATAAGACTGCTAGCAATGATAGAGCTGACAAAAAATGATAAAAATAACAAAGATAGACAAAAAATTTAAAAAGCGCATTGTTATCAATTCTGTCTCACCACAGCTGGATTGTTTTGCTGAAAAGTAAAGCAAAAAACCCAGCATGTGGTTATATTATCTACTGTAATAAACCACATTAAAAAAAAACTGCTCAGCTGGGTAAAGATGAATAAACATTGATAACACTGATTTTTTTAAAAAAAAACAACTTTCCGGAAAATAATTTAACTGGGATGTAAGAAATCAGCTTTTAATAACCCACGTTAGTGCTTCCCAGAGTTATACATCTCAACATCACCAGAAGAGAACCTGTGAATCGAGTCTCTGTGGTCAAACTGCTGAAAAGAAGCCACAGTGAACAAGTCCAGTAACAAGAAGAAAGTTTCCAGGAACAAGAAACTAAATTAATGGGAATTAAACTAATTCAAATCTGGACTTTAGTCTGATGAGCCAAAATTTTTCCTTCCACAAGACTCACAGAAGGTGAACTGATGGTACGTGGAGGTGTGATGCCTGAAAAGGGACTTGTGATACTGGTGGTGGTGGTGTGATGGCTTCCACATCATCCACCAACATACTGTATGTGGTCCGTTCATTTTCAAGCACCTCCAGGCTCTGTTTGACTAGGGAGTGGTGATGAAGTGCTATAAATCAGAGGACCAGACCTCCACAGTCACTTGATCTGAACCCAGCCGAGGCAGTTCAGGAGGAGGGAAAAACAGCAAATCAGAGCTTGGCATGTGAGGGAACGCTGAGATAAGCTGTTATCAAGGAAAAGAGTGAGCTTTCTAATCTAAAGTAGTCTTAGGAAACAAAGTGCTAAAAGTGCTAAGATAAGATGAGATTTATTCATGGTCTCACACAGGATTAGGCAATGTCTGCATCAAAAGATACACAGTAACCCTAACCTCGTCACAATGAAACCCTAAATACGCACACTTTAGTAAGTATGTAACATAGTTTTCATTTCTTCAGCATATAGATCTGGATATATTGAAGAAGAAAGCACCTCAAGATGTGTACCAAGGGGAAAGCCTCACAAAAGGTGTACATTTCAGTGGTTTGGTTTTTGTTGGCTCAATGAAGAAAGCATATATATATATATATATATATATATATATATATATATAAGCAGTAATATTGTACATCTGACAAGGCCTTCTTTTTTAGTTATGAGCTCATATCATTGCTCAAAGCTTTTGTATAAACTTAATTATCTCCTCCACATACAAAAACACATTTTATTCTCAGGCTGCTGCAGCACTTCATCTCCTCTCTCTCCTCAGGCAGGTTTATATTTGCTATTTTTCTACCTAATATTAAGGAAACAATGCCCTGCTGGTGTCAGGGCCCCTGGGTCCTGGACCCGAAACTTCACGTTAGGATATCCTGTGTTTCTTTAAGCTCCTTTTGTATATTAACGTGGGCACAGGTTTTCTTTCTGTTTATTATGCTCTATTTTTTTTATGTTACGGTTACCCTTCTGGGTTTTGCAATATTTAGTTGATTCTCTGTCTGTTTCCTCTGTCATGTCTGTGTCTACATTCTCTTTACTCCGTCTCTGTGGTTGTGACAAGTAAATCCTGCCTCCCCATTTAGTCATGTCTCTACATTCGTCTGTCCTTTCCCTGTGTCAAGCTTCTATGTCTTTTGTCTGGGTTATGTTTCCTGTCTTATTTTGATAGTCAGTTTTGCTTCCCTTGGTTCATTAGCTGGATTCTATTCCCCAGGTGTCTCCACTCTGCCCTTACCTCATGTGTGTATTTGAGTCCTCAGTTTCCCTCCTTTCCTTATCACATCATTATCAGTCTTCCCCTCATGCTATGTGCTCTCTTGTCCCATGTGTCCTGTGTTTCTTTGTAGTTTCCTAGTTAACTTAGTTTTGTATTTTGTATTGTTTGAGTTTGTGAGAGTACAGCAATAAAGCTGCCTTGTTGAGTTTATGTTCATTCATTTGTGCATTTGGGTTCACTCCCAGGCTACCACACAGCCAGCCCGTGATACTTGTTTTCAGCCAGCCTCAGTAACGTAGCTGAGACGAAGCAGCAAATAAGTTAAGACCATCACAGATGGCGTCCGTGTGGCATGTTTTGAAAATGCAGAAAGCTTTGAATAAGGACAGAAAGCAATTAAAATTAGTGGAAAAAAAAGAAGTAAAGAGCAAATAAAAGAAGAAATTGTAAATTATGTCAGCATGTGCACAGCGATAAATTTAAAGGATAAAAGTTGAGAATAGTTGTTTTAAAGCAACACAAAGATTTTGAGGCAGCACGGTGCTGCAGTAATCAGCGCTGTTACATCGCAGTAAAAGGGATGTTGTCTCAATGCCTGCATCGGTTCTCTGTGGGACATTTATCCTTTAGAAAACTTACAAATCGGTCCATTTAAAAAAAATCATCTCAATGCAAAAGATTTAACATCTTATACTCAAAATTTCTGGAGACAGGACCTCCAGATTTTCTGTGGAGTGTGAGTAACACCTTCACCTCCAGGGGGCAGCATTTTACCACTGGTAAAACTTGTCAGAATTAAATGAAACAAATAAAAACTTTTTAATTATGACAAGTAACTTTTTTTAAAAACCAAGACAACAAATATCTGTGAAATGTGAAGTGTTTGGAGTGTGATCATCCAAAGAGATTTAAAGTTTGATGAGTGTAAAGTATCCTCCATTGAGTCCCTTGGACTTGTTGCAGTGATTAATATCAGAAAATTGCCATGTGTTAATTTATCTTTTCATTTTAGCCCCCAAGGTCATAATTTTACATACATATTTACATGTTTGTTTGGGTTTGGGGTTTTTTTGGGGGGGGGGTTCAGAAATAGCAGGAAAATCCAAAAACCTCTGTAAAATAAGGTAAAACAAACAGGCTGACCAGATCCCCAAAACTAAATGTGGGGCAGAATAGGTTTGTACACTTTACTAATGCTTTTTTTGTCTAATGTTAAAAAAAAACAAAAAAAACAACTCACCTTGTTTTGTTTTGTTTTTTCAGAAAACATCCAAAAGAGCCTGCAGGGTTCTGAAGAAAAAAAAAATTGGGACAGATGAAACCAAAACAAACTTGTACGAGAACGATGGGAAGAGAAAAGCATGGAGACGGAGAGAAACAGCTCATGATCTGAAGCACATCCGGTTATCTGTCAAACATGGTGGAGGTATTATTATGTCATGGGCACCTATGGCTGCCAGTGGAACCGGATCACTGGTGTTTATTGATGATGTGACTGCTGATAGAAGAAACGGGATGGGCTATATTCTCTGCTCAGATTCAGCCAAGTGCTGAAAAACAGGTCAGACAGCGCTTCACAATGAAAACTGTTGATAAGCCAAAGAAAACTACAAAAGAAACCCAGGACATTTTCAAGGCAGAGAACTGGGATATTCTGCAATGGCCAACTAACTCAGTCACGTGATCTCAGCTACAGGAAGCATGCTTTCCAGTTTTTATATACAAAACTGAAAACAGAAACAACAGGCAGCAACTGGGGGTGCAGTAAAGGCCTGAAGGAGCATCTCGAACCCAGCACTTCAGGCCTCACTGACTGCAAAGGATTTTCATTCATATTTGAAAAACAGTTCACACTAGATCGTTCAATAATGTATGAGCCTCTTAAAATCAAGCACTGAGCATCAACTAAGCACTTTTGTTTAAGCCAGGGGTGTCGAAACAGGGGTGCCGCGGGAACAGAAACAACCTGGCAAAGTCTCCAATCCGGCGCTCTGGAGGAAGGCTGGAAAATGTGAAAGAGGGGATCAACTTTTTGACTTTTAACTATATTTTCATACGTTTTACAGCTTTTCCTATTGATAAATTCTGCATTTTAATCAGGTGTTCAAGGTTTGATGTAAAAATCCACCGCGGTTGTGCACAGAGGCAAAACTACAAAAACTACAACCCTAACTGTATATGGGACAGTCAGACACATCCATAACAGCCACCGCCCCATAACCAGTGCATAAGTGCCTTTAACGCGTCTCCCCAAAGCTGCAAAGCGCTCTGATCATGGTGGCTGTTATGTAACACCCCGCCTGCCCCCAGCTCGGCTCTCCGCGGTGACTTTTGTGTGTTTTTGTTTGCTGCTTTGAACTAAACGATCTTTAACGTGAATAAACAGACCGCTCCTTCACACTGCGGCCGCTTTTATTCGCTGAGAGCTCAGCCCGTCATGCACCACCAGGAAATGGAGGAGGATGATGATGATGATGATTGTGTCGCTGCAGCCAACGGATGCACACACACACACTCAGCAGCAGAACTGGGAGGAGAAACCAGCAACAGGCAGCGAGAACTTCGAGCACTGTGAGGTTAGAAGCTCTACAGACTCTAAATTATCTGAATTTTGAGCTTTAGGAGTGCACGGCACGCAGGGTTTTGCTTTGTGACGGCCGTGGAGCTGCTACATTGTCGCGTTTGTCGCTTTAGTCACCGGGATTCTACAGCGGAAGATGGGCTGGGCTCCCCGCGTTTGTGGTTGTTTCTGGTTCAGAAAAGGCGACTTTGCGCTCGATCGGGCGTCGTGTTAGAAACTTTTTAACGCCCGTCTCTCTCTCTTTATAGGTTTCGTGCAGCTACGGGGTGAAGATGAGCGACGCCGGTCAGCCCAAACTTGAACTTTTTGTGAAGGTAAGAGAGTGAATGGGCGCAGAGAAGGAAAGCATCACACCCAGAGAGTGACGCGCACACGGGCGACATTATGTGACCTGAGTTTATTCAGCGGGCTGAGCCGGTCTGCTCGGGCTTCTTTTATCTTATTGTTTCATCAGCACGCTCGGTGTGTTTTCTATTACATGCTGATAACCTGTCTCTGAAATCTGCACGGTCCTTACAGCTGACTTAAAGCCACCTTTGTTTTATCTTTTATTTTCACGCAGTATTTGTTGTAATAGTGACGTCAATCGGACCCCCCTCTGCTGACTCACCGGGCTTATAAACCACTGTAAGGCTAATCTAATTAAACGCACATTAAGATAAAAGCCAGCCGACTTTAATCTATATTTAGTATGTTGGCCAGGCAGGCTAATCCCATTTTCTTTGAGCCAAAAACACGCTGTAACATACTAACCAGTGTGGCTCACTTCACACATAAAGATTCCTCTGTGTGAACATGTGCACCACCCTCTATTTCCCACCCCTTCTTCAGGGTGAAAGATGCTGTTGTAACTTCTCTAAATCGACCTCTTAACTGTAGTTTCTCATGAACTCTGGTTAACAACAGTAGGCGGCTGCCTGATGAGGCCACGTTTCAGATCCTAAAGATCAAAACTAGCATGCCCTACAGCACTGTGTAGGGCTGGGTGCTGCAAGTTCTACAGCAGTAAAGAAGTTAGAGGTGGGTGGGTCGATTCAGATATCAGTACAGGTACGTTTACATTCCAGATCTTCAAAGAAAAAAAAGTTTCAAAATACATGAAAACCTGAAAGGTGTGTTTTGTTGCACTAAAAATTTTATTTTTTTCAGAATTTACAGAAGTCATGATGCCTTGCTTTCCGCTGGTATCGGTACTAGTATTGCCAATACTTGCCAAATATTTACTTAAGTATTAGATCTATACCAGAATTTGCTGTATGGCTCAGCAGTAACAGAAGTAGCATATGCTGCATATGAAGCTTCGGTAGTTTCGTTTTGGGGATTGTTTTTGTAGCTGATTCATGATTGGGTCTACAAACTGTGTGAAAGTATTTAAAACAGCCTTGTGCAGACTAAATAATCATAATTGATTTAATTTATGCAATAATTATATTCCAGGTTAACTGATAGTGGGAAAATTACTGCTATAAAGACAAATCAGACAAGCAGATAAACTTCAATTGTGTTACTTTGTGATTTAAAAGGCACAAATTAGAACTTTATTTCCATCATACCAAAGAAAACCTAATTTATTTATTTATTTTTACAGCAGCTATTCCATGCTGCTCAAACGCCTTCACTTTCAGTTGTCGATTCGAGCTCTTTGAAGATTTGTGATGTGTGGTGATGTATATTTCTCTTTTTTTTTTGACTCAGACATCCTGCCTGCTGACTTTGCAGGTTGGTTTAAGGGTGAAAAACTAAGGTGCACGTTTTTGCAGCAGCAGTATGCATACTGTGGTCAAATGTGCAGCGGAGATTTTAATGCTTTTCTTTGCGTTTTTGGATCGCTGACCTGAGAAAACATGGCAGATTTTCCAGCATTTTATGGAGGAAAGTCTTAGAAAAATAGATGGAAACATTAATGTAATATTAACCGGCGGCTTTATTCTCTGTTTTTGTTTCCCAGGCAGGAAGCGATGGTCAGAGCATCGGCAACTGTCCTTTCTCTCAGCGTCTCTTTATGGTCCTGTGGTTGAAGGGAGTCACCTTTGACGTTACCACGGTGGATATGAAGAGGTGAAAGCACTCGTCCTTCACGCTCTGTATGGCCACTTTTGTTTATTCTGTCTCTTTCACTAATGCTGATGCAACAAGGGAACATTCGCCTACACTTTTAATGTGTTAATGGCCCCAAGTGAAGCTGGCACTGAAAAAGCCTGGGGCATTTCATTCAGATCCCGTTAAAAGATAAAAAGCTCCCAGGCTTTGATTTTAGGTGAAAATTGGACACATTGTAGCTGCGCACATGGGTAATTTCCTGCGGTTGGAAATCTTTCTGCTCCTATTTTCCTTTTTTTTCCCTCTCTCTCTCTGTTACTGACTCACTCTCTACTCCATCTGTCTTCTGGACTTTTTCCGTCCCGCTTTCAGGAAGCCAGACATCTTGAAGGACCTGGCACCGGGTGCTCAGCCTCCCTTCCTGTTGTACGGCAGCGAGGTGAAAACCGACACCAACAAGATTGAGGAGTTCCTGGAAGAGCATCTCTGCCCTCCAAAGTAATCTCTCCTTTCATCTCTGAAGTGCTGATACAGATAACACTTATATTCCAAAGTGAAATGTGAAAGTGTTTTGTTTGATCCGATAATGATCTGAATATCGCAACTTTGTTGGCCACAAAGAGATACTTAAATGATGTCTCTGCAACATTTTGTAGACAAGTTGAAAAAGTAGGCCCTGCGAGCCAACTCCAAACCACAAGATTTAAATCAGAATCTTGGTCAGATTAAACCATCTAATTCTACATCTTTGCAGGTGTTTCCATTGTAGACCCAGCGATAAATAGATTAATGATAAAGAAATCAACAGTTGGTTGCAACTGCATTTGTTGACTCCCTCAGTCATCTATAACACACCAACACGAATCACTTGAAGATTTATATCTGATGTGATTGGACATCTAGGTATCCTCGTCTGGCTGCTCGTAACCCAGAGTCCAACACGGCGGGCCTGGACGTCTTCTCCAAGTTCTCTGCTTACGTCAAGAACTCAAACCCTCAGACCAATGAAAGTAAGTCGGCTCCACTCAGACTTATGGTGCAATAAAGTAAATGTTAGAGTAGTGCCTGGTTTAATTTCCAGCATCAAATCGTGCTGAGCTGCTTCTGTCAGTCCCCAGATGGGCTGAAAATCAGCAGGGAGCCTCTTTTAATAACATTATGGTCTGAGTGTAAACAGGTCACCTGCTGATCTTTGTGTGCAGCTTTTCCTACCTCATCTCTGCTGCTGGTTTAAATATATTTATATCAGGACCCCTCTCTTTATGTTTCATGCTTGAGTGTTTTCTGTGTGTGCCCATGTGCTCAGATCTAGAGAAAGGCCTGCTGAAGGCTCTGAAGAAGCTAGACGACTACCTCGGCTCCCCACTTCCTGACGAGATCGACGAGAATAGCGCCGATGAGGTCACTTCCTCGTCACGCCCCTTCCTGGATGGCCAGGCGCTCACTCTGGCTGATTGCAACCTGCTGCCTAAGCTCCACATCGTGAAGGTGATCTTGTGATTTTTAAAGCAGTGCAGCATGAGGATGATGGGTTATAAAAATGAGTCAATATTTTGCTTTGTTTTTTTGTAATTATACCTCTTTTTTTCCCTCTCTCTCCATCTCTGCAGGTGGTGTGCTTGAAATACAGAAACTTCACCATCCCTCAGAGTTTGACAAACCTCTGGAGGTACCTGAACGCCGCCTATGCGAGGGAGGAGTTCTCTTCCACCTGCCCGGTCAACGAGGAGATCTACTTCGCCTACTCCTCTGTAGCTAAAGCTCTGAAGTAGGGATAGAACAGGGGGTACATGTTCTGAATATACCAGCAGAGAAACATAGGAAAGCACAAAACACACACATACACACACACACTCATGAATATCCACTCTGCAAGCAGCATGGTCGATGCTTTTCTTTGTAAACTGGAGCACTGCAGGAATCTTTTGTTACGCCTGCAGGTTAATTTCATGCACCCTTATACGCCAGTATCACCTTTCGCAGTGTTGGCGCTAGTTTACATTGTTTTTCCTCACCTGAAACTGGGTCGGTTTACATCAGCGAGGGAAATGAGGAAGCTCGGGAAAGCTCAAGTGAAAATAATGACATGCATGAAAACTTTTAACCCCGTTAAACTTCCTCCTCCGATGGGTTCTTCCACATGTCACATTCTCTGGTTGTTGACCATGTTGCTCGCGGCAGCGCACATCCACATCATCATCGCACTCTTCTAACTGCAGCCCTGCTTATGTACAGTTTCACCATGAGCAGATACACACTGATGCTTCTCGTTCCTTTCTTCTTAAAGACAGTTGCTACCGTATGTTTTGGGTTTGTTTTCTTTTTGTTATTTTTCCTGGTAGTAATTTCAACAGACACAAAGCTGCCTGACAGATCAAACTTTTCACATGTAACCTTGCAGGCTTCCCTCAGGCAGATTCAGCTCTCGTTTCTCTGGTTAAGGAAGTCAAATTTGCATATCAGCTCCACATCACCTGCCAAAGAGTCTCTTTGTACTTAGCCTTTCACATGGACTTTATTTCATTACTGAGGGAACAAGGCCTTTTACAGGACAAAATCTTTTCTTCCTTTTTTAAAATTTAATTAAAAGCCAAGTTTTGTCCAAGTGCTAGATCGCTTATTCTTTGTAGTGCACCTCAGAGAGGAAAGGGGTGCATACCGGGTCTCGCTGAAGAGCTGAAAACAGTTACAGAGACAGGAAACTGTTTCAATAGAGGCGGGCTTCCCCTTTCTGTGCTCCCACACAGCAGGCGTGAAGGATTATTTAAGATTACCAAGCGTCTATGCGATCCTCTGTGAGGGCCCATTGCCAGTAATTTATTCAGTGCTGCCCGGTGGGTATTGAAGGAGGCTGTGGATGAAGCGTATTTTTGTTTCTCACTGTCAGTTACTCCCATGAAAACGTTTCTCAGTGCTTTCTAATTCTAATACTTTGTACAAAATAAATCAGTTGCACAAAATATAACATTTAGTCTTCTTGCTAACACGATGAATTACTTCTACTACTTATGTAAGCACTGTGTGAGCATTGCAATTGTGCTAAAAAGTTGAATGCTACCAAAAGAAGCCAAAACTACGGACTGTATAAAAGGTGTTTGTAGCCACCATGACATCATTTCCTTTGTTTGTTTTTTTTAAATCGGATGTGACAAACGAGAGCTGGTGCGGACTGTGAAACTTTGCATTCATTGGCTAATGACTTGTCAATAACTTGTCATTGCTATTTAGCCAATGTGCATTCTAGATACACCTTGGACTGATCAAAATTTATAAAATGGACCTGATGTTTTGTTTTATTCATTTATGGTACTTTCACCACCTTCAGACCTACCTCATATAGGGACTACATTAGCTTGTGGTCCCTTGAGGCTGGGTTTTATTGTCTCCCTGTGTCAAACGGTTGGTCTTTCACATGTAAGGCGATTGTGTTAACCGCTACGCTGTCGAACCACGTTGTTTTATTCAGTATGATCCAAAATGAGTAACTCAGCCTATTTAACCTCTTCCAGAAACTGTTTACAGAGGTCAAATCCAAGGGCCGTTACCCCATTGACTTCTATAGGACTGGAGGTCTTTTCAGCCACAGAAGTCCAACCCCGATGGCCATTAAAAAGGTGGCCGTTTAAGGCACTTCCCTATTGGTCTCCCTCTTCAGACCATGAAGCTACATCCATTTTTTAATAGTCTGCAGTTACCGTGAGCCTGTTAACATGCTATAAAATGTGCTAAACATAGACATTAAAAAAAAAAAGGGAAGAATAAGCATCAACATAGCTGCAGTTATAACGCAACTAGTTTGTTATAAATAGAATCTGAACATTTACAATATGTGGATTTACTTTTCGAGATTAGTGTACCTCATCAACTGCTAGTACTTCCTGTCCATACGTCGCCTACAGTTTCACAGAAAACAAGAATTTTGGCATTGTAGCTGGTTGTAGGTTAAATGCATTGTTAGTGTTTTCATGGGACTTGCTGACAGTAAAAATATACCTGAACCAGCCTGATCCTTTAAAAGCCTTGTGTCCTCAGAGATGCCCTGTGGATTAATCCACTCCTGGGAGGAAGTCCTCTGGTCTGAAATTCCTGTTTAAGTGACTTGAAATGAACTCACTGGGAGGAACTGGAACTACTGGACAGCACGCCTTATCTGACTGTAGGAGCAGCTTGTGAGGGATATAATGAACTAACATTTATAGAGACTGCTCTCAGGGATGGGCCCTGTCTGCATGTGCATGGGTAGTTTGGAAAACAGTAGTAGTAAAAAATTTGTTTTTGAGTTGCATTTTTTTCCTTTTTTCCACACAAAAAACTGAAATGGAAGCTTCTTAAAACCTCCGTCCACAGTGAAGACTTTCAGAAGGGAAAGGGGGGGGGGGGGGGGGGGGGGGGGGGGTTTTTTTTTTTTTTTTTGAAAAGGTG
>VUQG01022006.1:85681-110295 GCA_015106755.1 Etia nguti | reverse complement strand
GAAAAAAAAAAAAGTTGCTTTATTATTTATTTTTAATTTAAAGTTTTGGTCTCTAAAGAAAAGGGAAAAATCTAAACTGTCATGTAGATCTAAGGCTCTTTGTCAGTCGCTGACACTCATAAGTCAGATCTGCTGTTCTAAATTCCAACCAGTGAAGCAAATTTTCCTTCCTCCTTTCCTTTCAGTTTTCCCTGCAGTGTAGTCTGTAACAACTGGCTCAGGTCTGGATGATTGAACTGTTTCCTCTCTCCTCTCTGCAGGCCTTCCAGAAGCTGCAGGACTACACCCTCCTGCCGACAGCCTGCAGCGAGGCCTCCAAGCTGGGAGCGTCTCTGTCCTCGCTCTGCCTCCTTGTCAACAGAAAGCATACATATTTCTGAAAACACGCCCACGCTACTCAGCATTTATCTGCAGGTGTTCACAGTGGTGGGGGTAGTGATACTAATGTGCAGTATTTTTGAGACAGAATCAGCCACCTGTTTCGCTGCACCACTACCCCCTCTGCTGAACGAGCAGTGCTGCACAGCGTCCTTAAATCTACTCATGAAGCCACTAAATGAAGCTGTAGTTTTGCACTGTTCCAACTCCTTCACAGACCACTAAAGTAAAACAGTAACCCCACAGGAAAGAGTCTTCTCTGCAAGTTTCATTCTGTATATGTGCAGCTGTTTGATACCTTCTTAGACCAAAGTGTGAAGGAAAAGCCAAAGGAAACACTCAGCCCAGCATTATTGAACTTTTCTCACCAAAGTAATCTGGATCCAGTAAAGGGGCATTACATCCACTTTCCAGAAATCCTATGTCCGTCTCTTAACATTACTGCTTGTGATAGGCAAGAAAACATTTAAAGGGGACTGAACTAAGACTTGGTGCCCACATTTAGTAGTGTACAGCTTTCATATCCACATTTCAGTACTTGGGTATTAACCGTTTTTAAATTACAGACCACCTGTAGCTGCTAGGTGTAGAGATTGAGATTTGATTTAGCTTTACGGTGTATGAATTTGTCCCAAGTGTGGAAATATTAAAATCCAGCTTTTAACTTTTAGTGGTACTTTTATTCCCGTTTAATTCAACTGCCAGTTCTTCAGGTACATGAGGCTAAAATAAATGTGTAATTCCAACAGTCTATTCATTCATCTTCTGCTTGTCCACCAACTCAGTCTCAGTGGGGCAGCAGCCTATCCCAGCTGTCAGAGAAACCTTGGATTGATCAGTCTATCGCAGGGAGAGTACAGACGTGCAACCCCACATTCACACCTAGGACCAATTAATTGTGGGAGACTTGCAGAAAACAAACACATGCACTGAGGGGAACATGCAGTGAAAGACACCAGCTAGTCAATGGTATCAAATCTAGCAGCTTTTGGTGAGGCAACAGTGCTGACCACTGTGCCACTATAACTGAACAGTTCTTTTGAGCCAGTAAGACTGTAGCTATCGGCAGCACGACACATTCAAAATTAAAATTTTACAGCCTGATGAATGGAAGAGTTGTCGCAGCACTAATCAAACAATTTTACATTGTTCTTTAACTCGGAACCCCAGCTTTCCATCACAGAATGAAAGCCTTGTGTATGTGGCGTCCAATAAAACACTCAAACTCAACAGAAATTTATTGATTTATTTGTTTTGTTAGAAAGTGAACATGTTTAACGGTTGGACTTGGCAACTCTCTCCAACTCGTCCTTCTTCTTGATGGCATAAGAGTTAGATGAACCCTGCAAAGAGGGAGAAACTTAAGCTTACCACGCCTCAGACAGAACAGTTTCTCGTACATGTCAGCTGATCACTAAAAAGGTTCCAACATAATTGGCAGGATGTAATCAGAGTCCACCAAGTCTGTTACCTTAGCTGCATTGATCAGCTCATCAGCCAGGCACTCAGCGATGGTCTTGATGTTCCTGAAAGCAGCTTCTCTTGCTCCTGTGCACAGCAGCCAGATGGCCTGCAAGACGAGATGGAGGACACGTTAGTGAGGTGAGACGGTTAAACTCCAGTGACATGAACACAGGCCAGCGGTGAAATGTATCTGAGTTGGTGATTGGCTGGGCCACGACAGACTACAGCCAATGAATAAGCAAAGACTTTTAATCTGCGAGCACTCTAGCACACCAAGACAACAGAAAATGTCCAGGCGTGACTCTAGCCTCGCTTAACACATGAAACACACAAATACATGAAAAGACAGTGAACCTCTTTCTAGTTTCTATTTACATGCTAAAACTGATGAAGATGGTGTTGGACGAAGAGGTTTTCCTGCATAGAAGCATTTTTTTGGTACTTGTGTCCTTTTTGAAAGAAGGACCCTGGCACTGATAATAATCAAGTATTTATTTACACTGGACAGGCTATTAATGAAATGGTTAAAAATAAGACTGCCGCAATCTAAGAGACTAATTGCCTTTAATGTAGGCCTGTGGGTCTCAAACCCTGTATGCCGAAAACGGGGAAAAAAGACTGAACCTCACAATTTCACTCAATCACTAATAGGAGGGGTTAAAATGTTCAGCTAAGTGAAGCTAAACTGAAAACTTCAGTTTAGCTTCACTTCATATTTTCTTGTTTTGCTCCTCCTGCTTGAGAACCACTCTTGTATGCAGACTTGACAGCAATAAAGGCCAACTGCAAACAAGGAAAAACTGAACAAGCATCAAACATTACATGTCCTAAAAGATGCAGGAAAGTCATCTAGTCACATGATTAGACATTAACAATTATGTGGAGGTAGAAGCAAAAATGTGCATTTGTTACCTGGTTGACTCTGCGGAGGGGTGACACATCCACAGCCTGCCTCCTGACGGTACCAGCACGACCGATACGGGTGGAGTCCTCACGGGGTCCACTGTTGATGATGGCATTGACCAGGACCTGCAGGGGGTTCTGAGAACAAAAGGTTAAGATGATAATTTTTTTTTTAAAATCAATCCATAACACGTAGTGACAAAGATCCATAAGTCTGGACACCTACTGAAAGCTGACACAATGTGCTGCTAATCCTTGTGTTTGCTCCCAATTTTCTTACTCGAAGTTTAAAGCCAATATCATATTTACCCTTAAATATGCAGATTAACTCTAGACCCTTGTCTGCTTGGCAACAACCACTGCAAAACTCACTAAAAATAGTAAATAACCCAGCAACTGTCTAAAAAACTTGTTTTCAATGCCAAAATACTGTCTTAAAACTCAGATTAAATATGATAAAGTCAGGATTTAAATTTTAAACATTTTCTCAGCGCGCTGTGTCTAAAAGTTGTTTATATTTTACAGTTATTACTGAAAACTGCTCATGCCACAGTAAGATCCTGTTCACTGTAATCCTCTTCACATACTCCAGTGTTTTTCAGAGCATACAGAATTATTTCTTTTCTATAGTTATATTTAACAACCTCTTAAATTGTGACAAACACTAAAGCAGTGCTATGTAAGTACCTCTCCAGTCAGCAGGTGGATGATCTCGAAGGCGTGCTTGACGATGCGAACGGTCATCAGCTTTTTGCCGTTGTTGCGGCCGTGCATCATCATGGAGTTGGTCAGACGCTCCACGATGGGGCACTGAGCCTTGCGGAAACGCTTGGCGGCATAACGTCCTCCAGAGTGTGGCAGGTACTTGGCGTACTTCTCTTTCACAGCAATATAATCCTGCAGCGAAGAATGATATCTTTAAGCGTCATCTTTTGTTTCAAGTTGAAAAATGGCATCGTTAAAGACAGGTATTGTATCTGAGCCGGTGATCGACTGGGCCACATTAGACTACAGCCAATGAATAAGCAAAGACTTTCCCTCTGCGAGCACTGTAGCACACCTGGACAACAGGTGAGTGTCCAGGCGTGACTCTAGCCTCGCTTAACAGCACAACAGTGAATCTTTCACACTGCCGCCCACCTGCAGGGAGATGTCGTTGATCTGGACATCATCGGTGCTCCACTTGCCAAAGAGCTTGATCTCTGGGGTCTCAGCCACAGCGGGGGCAGTCTCCCAATCGGTCACTGAGGAAACACCACAACATTACTGCCACACTGTTTTAAAAATTATAATTTCAGGACAATAAATGACAGACTATTTTTTTCCCCCCTACAGTTACATCTAAGAGTTTCGGGTTTGTGGACCGTACTGCAATGCCAAATCTGTGTCCTCTCTTTTACATTTCTATGTGACACAAGTCTTATAAATAGAACTTTATTTAACGAATCTGTGTATAATGAATGACCTGAAGACTACTGTAGCTTGACTGAGCCGCTACTCCATGTTACGTTCAAACAAAGTGATGTTAGCTTTCCAGCAAAAAGCAGAAAACCCTACGATTTGACACTTTAATAGGAAGCACATTTACTCATATAAATAGGAGATCTGAGTGACTGTTTGGTCAGATTTAGCAAAGCAAAGACAGTCACACAAGTACAGCGAGGCCGGAGATGAAGCCTGCATCACGCTAACACTAGCAAACTTGCGCCACAACGGATTCTAAGCTTACAAACGTCTACAAAATGGGTAGGTGCGCGTTTAAATTCAGCATCTGTTAATTAGTAGAGAAGAAATTAAGTTTAATATAGACATTTTTGTGAAATGGTGTTCTGAATGTGACATCTATTGCAGCCGCTAATCAACGTGCAGAATCCACATGTGCTACGGAGGTAGCCGCATGCTAACGCTCCGCGCTGTTGTGCTGGTACGGAAACATTAGGAGGAAATAAAAACGCCGTTTCGACAAAACTGAAGTGTTCTGTACGAATTTCCAGGACAATGAAAATCCAAAGTGATTTTGGATACGCGTCCGTCCATTTTTCAAGATTTATGAAGCAAGTAAAAATCAAATTTTTCACTCACTTGTGTCTGCCGTTCTGTACCACACTTCTCTGAGACGGAAAAGGGCCTTTTCGGGGCGCCGTGTACAGATATCCGGTCCGGCGTTTGGCTGCTTCCGGCGTACAAAGGCTTATGGGAAACGTAGTCTTTTTTTGTGTCATTGATCACAACAAACAACGTATCCCAACAAACCAAACAGGATACATTAATAAAGCTGCTGCTGGCCTTTTAACTTTCACAGTTACTGTAAAAACAAGCAGTTATATTACATCATATTTAATATTATTTACTTTTAATTTTTTTGTTTACAAATATGTTTTAAATTAATTTCGATAGACTCAGTCATGTACATTAAAATATTCTTGAGCTAGGCTCTACTTTGGATGTTGCTGCCTTCTTTCTGTTTTCTGTCAAGAGAATCCCACACTGCTTCAATGTTGAGGTCCAATCTCTGGGGAGGCCAATCCATGACTGATAATGTTCCACTGTTGTTTTTGTTTTTGTTTTTGTTTTTACCAGGTATGCTTTTAATGCACTGGCAGTTTGTTTGGGATCATTTACATGCTGAAAAATTAAGCTCTTGACAATCAGATGGACAACCAAAATTTCACCATACTGTTCTGTATTCATATTCAATCGATTCTGATAAGACCAACACCACTGTCTGAAAAGCAGCCTGAGACCATGCAGAGCCTCCACTGTGTTTTACACTTGGCTTTAAACAGTCATTGCAGTACCTCTCTCCTGACCTCCTCCATACAGATAACAATTTGAACCTGAAAGAAATGTAAATTGTTTTTTTGCTAACTCATCTGTTATGTGTGGGAACAACAGTGGTTCATCCAGTAAAATTTGTGCATTTTTGTGCTTGAATGACTCACAGGTCAGGGTTAAGCATCTTAACAGCTAAACAAAAACATTCCTCTGGATATGATCAGGTACAAGGACTGGATTGGAAATGAGTGAAAAAGCAGCCGATGTCCAAAGAAAAACTCTGAAAGTCCTTCAGAAAGCCTGGAGAACTATTGTTCTAGAGCATTAAAAAAAGTTACAATAAAGTCTGGCTCCTTGGAAGGAAAATGTAAGGACAAAGTTTGTCTGGTTCACAAGACCAGTTTTGGCTTTATTTATGTGTGTTGTTGACTGACAGGACAAAACACAAAAACAAACAATGCTCAAAACTGTCTTTTATTGAAGACCTGCCAGCATTTGACACCTGTTCATTTATAACACAAACACCGTAGAAACTGTCAAAATAGTACTTTATGTTTTAGGCTTTAAAAAAGTGTCCATATCCACATTTATTATTTGTTTAATAAGAAAACTGAACAGAGTGGGACATCCCTTCTATCCACATCTGATGCGGTTAGGTCAGCTCTGGCTTTGCACGAGCATACCTGAACAACAGATGCAATAACATTAACATAGTAGCTTCAACACAGATAAAACCATCCCCATCTCAACAACATCCCTTCTCTTTACAATGTGCAATGCATACTTAACTCTTTTGAGTTCCCTTCTTGTTTTAGCTTACAAATACACGCTCCCCTTTTTGTCCTTTTGAGAAGTATAAGAATGAAAAGCAGAAATTAAAAGTGTTACAAATGAATCCATTTAACAACAGAGAAGAAGGAACATGAAGGTTGCTAAAACGCCTGAGATATCTAAATGCGATGGGAGGTTCGGTGGACCAGTAAACACTAACATATCACTGCCACTCTCTAGTCTTATTGAGCTCAATACCACCCCTCCCTATCATTGTTTTTAGCACCGTCACTAAAGGCAGTGTGTCGCAGCACTTTGGTAATGGGCATGAAATACTGAGGCATGTAGGGGGGGAAAAAATTAAGGCTTCATCTACAAAAGCAATGGAGTAAAGCTCCAAATCACTGCATGATACTTACAATAAACTGATGATAAGATCAGAGGCTCACTCTGAATTAGAAACCGGAGTTAAAGATGGAGGAATGAAAAACGTATAAATGACTCAACGCGAGATGAGCGGGGCAGTGAGTCTGAACATGTAGACGACTCAACGTCGCTCAGGCACTGTTGTGTTTGTGTGGTGGCTTTGAGGTATGTTTGATGGAGCAGACGCATACTGTCTGATACACTGCATGCGTTTTAAAGTGATAAACTAATATTTTTATTCAAATAAAAAGGGGCACGCCGCCAATTTTGCTGATACAGCAACACTGGTGAGCTCAGCTGGACTACCACAGCTCACTTACCTCAAAGCCCGCATTAAAACTGGAGGTTCGCCATGGAACAGGCAGGAAGAACAAAACGACAAACTGGACTCACAGTAAATAAAATTCAACATATCCTTAATCCTCTGCTACGATGACTGCTAGCACTCTTGTCCCTTGTAATGGTACAATGAAAAATTGTTGGAGTGCCCCTTTGAAGTCGGAAAAGCAGCTAAAACCTCTTTCTGGAGGTTTTCTGACAGCCTTCAGCAAATAGGCAGCGATGTGTTGGATTTCTTCAAAAGCAACAACGTGTTTTTTTTAAAATAAATACGTGAAGGAGAAGTGTAACATTTCGGGAAATGTGCTTTTTTTTCCCATTTCTGAATCAAGACTTGCTCAAGATAATGCTACAGGTTAGATTATGTAATGGTTTCTCCAGAAAATCTTATCCTTTCAAGAAGTTTGAAAAGATGTATGGAAATCTCTGACCCCTGTACTAATACAACCCACCCGCACAAGAACAAGACGTGCACGACAAGCCAAAACTACACCGCAGACAGTATAAAACAAGGACGTATCTCCAGGGAAATTAATTCAGTTCTGAAGGTTCTTAAACCTGCATTCTATCGATAGCTGAGACTTCTGATATCACTTCTTGTAAACACTTTCCTGCTGAGATTGTTGGCTGAGTTGCTCATTTCAGGTCATAATGAATAAAAAAATTAATCTTCGTCATACCAAGTTTCAAAAACAGGATTATTCATGCCAGAAAGTTGATCCTGTTAGTCAATAAGCAGTTTCACAGCCAGACCCGCGCCATATAAAACGCTAATCTGAAGGCTTTGAAGCAGGAAACCAGCTGAGTTATTAGTTTTATTTTCTTATTAGTTTTTAATTTCATTTCATTTTGATTCGCTCGTTTCAGTTTACTTTTTATTGTTTAAAAATGTTTACTTTTAGTTTTTATTAGTTTCAGTCTTTTTATTCAAAACTGTAATACGTAACACGACTACTCATCATCTAAAGTCTCAGTAAACATGTCCGTCCATCATCATGTCCTCTATGTTTTTATTTTGTTTTAGTGATTTTATTTTATTAATATGTAGTTTTAATTTTTAGTTTAGTTTTAGTTATAACAACCTTAGAAACGTCCATCTTTTATTCAGTCTACGTATGACAGCGAGCGCCGGACTCGTGCCGTTCACAAAGGTGACATCAGCGGGAATTAATGGAGAGCATTAGCTCAACATAGCAGCTGAAAGCAACTAGCCTGGATCTGTGTTAACATTTTAAAAATTCATTAATTAATTAATTGCATTAAATCTGCCTACCAGCACTTTTAAGCCCACTGAATAACATGTTAAATGTTTCTTTTGGTTAATGCACCCAAAAATGAAACTGTGATGGTGATATTTTTGTGGTTTTAAAATGCTGGCAACATTATGTTGATAGCTGGACTCCAGGAAATATCTGCATCTTAAACATTCTTCCAAATGTTTCTTACATTTATAGAGTACATCTCATTTATTAAAGCAATCTGCATTTTGATACTTTCTACTCTCCTTAACCTCATTTTTATTTTGTATTCTTTTTGGGGGTTTTTAATCACTGTCTATGTGTGAAATCTCACAGCATAAGGTCCTCAGTAGGTAACCGTGATACTTTTACCACTTTTACTTTAGCTTTGTCGTTTAATTATTGCAGAGTGTACTATTTTGTACTCTTTATCCTGCTGTTATAACATAATAACTTTAATGTAAATCAATAAAGTATCCATCTATTGATCTGTCAATCATGACTGTAGCCTCCCTGCAGTAACTTCTTAGCCCGCTAGAGGTCGCCACTAATAGTTGCCAGTGTCATTTTACACTTCCTTTATTCATACGGATAAAATAAACAAGTTAGTGAGTGAAGTTAAAAGTGCTGGTTTTGTCCTCGTCACAGTCAAGCAGGCTAGCTGTTTCCCTTTATTTCCATTATTTGTGCAAAGCTAAGCTAACCTGCTTCTGGTGTAGCCTAACATGTATTGTACACATAAAAGAGAGAGAGGTATCAAACTGTTTTCCTCAAATGTTAAATAAGATGAAAATGACAGACGGTTTAAAATAAATCCTGACATCACCAAATGATCTTTCACAGCTGTAATCACCCCAAAATATCAGCTCATGTCCAACAGAAGACACTATAACCGAGGCTGTAGAGGTTGACCGTTTTTGTGTTTTTCTGTGTGTCCGTCTGCATGTGTGTGCTGTGAAGTGGTTTTGTGCTACACTAGCCACTTCTCCATGCATGTGTGGAACACGGTCTCGTTGGAGTGCCACCAGATGTGCTGAACGCCGGGAACAGAGCAGAGGATCAGATCTCCGCGACCCGCCAGCGTCTTCAGCCCGAAAACATCTCTCAAGTACAGCTGGAAAAAGAAAACAGAGCATGAGTGAGTCATTAATAAATCTACTTCCTCAGATTTTTGGTGTGGTTGTGCATGTATTCTTCTATTCTTTAGAAACAAAGCAGATGTCTTGCTCTGGGAGGGGCACCTCCATAAATGACACATAAATAAAAGATGGCTCTGCTTCATGACAGACGTTAGAGCAAAGATGTTTTTTTCTTTGTTTTGTTTTTGTGTTAAAGTGAAAAACATTTCTGTTTCTCATGATTTATTCTGGTAGGATTACAAATCAAGGTTTCTTCATTTTATATTTTATATATTTATTGATCTTTAGATCTCTTCCACAGCGTGTTGTTCTCCTGTCTTATTTCCCCTCAACCCAGCTGGTCACGGCAGATCCTAAGCCTGATTTTACCAAAAGTTTCTTCCTCTTAAAAGGGAGTTTTTCCTTCCCACTGTCTCCAAGGTGCTTGCTCATAGGGAGTCATCTGATTGTTAGGATTTTCTCTGTTTTTTCTGTATTATTGTAGGATCTTTACCTGACAAATTAAAGCGCTTTGAGGCAGCTGTTTTTGTAGTTTGGTGCTATATAAATAAAAAGGAATTGAACAGACAATTGAATATAATGTAACATTACATGAAAATGTAGAAGAAGTAGTTTTTGGGCTACTGTAAGGGGCTTTTGAATGTGAATGAAACTATAGATCCCTATGTTTTCCTTTTTCCCCTTCTCTGTCCCCTCACACTTTACGCAGTCACAGCAGGTGGCTGCCACTCACTGAGCCTGGTTCTGCTGGACGATTCTTCCTCCCTAAAAGGGAGTTTTTCCTTGCCACTGTTGCCAAGTGCTTGCTTACTGTCTGATTGTTGGGCGCCTTGAGAGAACTGTTATTGTGAATTAGTGCTATATAACTTATGCTGAATTGAATTAAATGACCTAAACACAGATGAAAATAAACAGAAAAATTATGTTTTCCAACTTTCACTCACATCTTGGTGCTGCATTTCAACAACCGTCTCGTTGTCGTCATAAAATCCAAACTGGCTGTAAAGACATGAGAGCAGTGTGTGAGCATCACACCCACAGTTACACAAACAACATGTCATTGACAGCTGTGACCACAAAGAATAAACTGAAGTCACATTAAAGCAGTAAATATGATGCAGCCTTGTTTAATCTGAAGTCTTATTTTAATTATTTTAGCACCAGAATGAGTTTAAATGCATTATGTGTGTAAGATTTCAATCTGAATGCATGAGTTGCAACTTTCACACAGTCCAAAAATCTTTTAAAGATATCCATGTGTGTGAGATTTCACTAAAATGGATTTAGAGTCAGAGGATGATGTCACCTCGACTGCCAGGGCGTGATGACTCCATCGTCCGGTCCTCCAATCAGTACCAGCTTTTTGATTTTGAGGAAGTTCTTCTTCCATTCTGCGGATGGGAAAGAAAACAAACTTCATGGCTGCTATGCACTTTAACTGAGTCATTTTGATATAAGTAATTACTCATTAAACTGAGTAATTTTTGATAAGGGTTGTTGTTGAGGCGCAGCGATCTGAAGTTTTGTGAAAGGATGATTTAGAGAATAAAAGTCAGAATCGATTGACCTTTTATTGCCTCCAAACTTCTAAAAGGGAGTCATGAGATAAACACATCACTCACAGGTGGATAGATGTGTTCTTTTTCTGACCTGTTGAATTTGGGTTGGGTCTCTCACTGTTGATCAAAGCCAGATAATCACTGCTATTCACATAGAGGTCTCTGTGGTGGGGGTCTGCAGACAGGTTAAAAACAAACAGGATGTCAAACCACTTGTTATATGATTTTAAAGCCTGAAAAGCCAAGAAATAAAAGACATTTGACGACTTCATAAGCTTTGAGAAAAATGTAATCCTGGAGTCTCACCATTCCAATAGTTGCAGATGGATATCATCTGACCTAATGCAGTGTAACACACGTGGTAGATGTTAGACTTCACAAACTTAGGGAAGAGGTACTTGAAGTAGTCTGTGTCTGAGGGGAAAGAAAGAGGAGTGAGAATGAAGACCAAGTCAGAGAATAAATCAGTCCACAGCACAATGAAGTATTTCTGCAGTATTTCTGTTCACAATGCTTCACAGCTTTCTGCTAACTGTGTCAGTCTGCTGACTGATGCTGGAAATAGCTGCAAGCTCTGGCTAGAAACGATGTCACAAGAGCAGCAAGAGTGACATGAAGCAGTAAGGCTTTGAGCTAAAACTCTCTTAAAAAAAATAATTACTCGTCCACTCTGAGGTCCTCTATAAAAACAGGTCCAACAACATCAGTCTTACTGACTCAATGTTAGCTTTTTACTCCCTAATTTACAGTTTTGCTGATAATCATCAGGTAACTTCTCATCCTCAGATCCTGAGAGTTTTCATTTTACAGCTGCCAGATGCTAACACTGGTCCACTAACAGGGTTTTAATACACTCTCAACAGAGAAATACTGACTGCATTTAAAACACGCTGCTGTGCTAAGCTCTCGATGTTGGACCCACCTCCGTATTGCCCGGCTTGAGGTGAGGACAGGGAGATGAAGGAGTGGACGTTGTGGTCGGACAGAGTGGAGAGGATCCCTCTGCAAACCAGACCACCTGTAAAAACATCAACAAAGAAACAGGTGATGTGTGTGGAGGTTTTCAGAGAGCACGAGTCCCCACCTTCTCATTGAATGTTATATAACACGCACAGGGCAGTGACAGACAGATAACCAGTCGGCTGACTGTGCATATGTCGATTTGCCAGCTTTCAAAGGTTTTATATCCAATTATTTTGATTATAAAATCCATTTTTGATCATTAATTTGTCAAACAAACCTGAAAAGTGTCAGCAAACCACCTCAAAGTTTTTGACAGGCTGATTCAACTCAGAAAGTCAAAATCTCTTTCAAATCAACACATCTGTTTAGCAGAGAAACATCTGTTCTCTCGTGTTAACACACACGTTTTAACCCTGTACCGTCATGACACTTTACACTCTAACGACACCTTTATTGTCATTTACTTAATACTTAATAAACTAAGCTCATGTTGTGGACTTTATTTAAGCTAACTTGAATGTTGTGACCATAACTCTGTTACCATTATTGCTAGAGACAACATTTAAATGGTTTCAGAAAAACGAGGAGATGGGTTTTACATGGATATTTGGTGCATCGCAGTAGCACAAAGCAATAATAAGGTGCTGCTGTCTGAACGCAGGCGATTAATTAATTTCAGGCTCGATTTTTTTATCATGTGCGCTTCACATTATTGAAACTCCTCAAATATTCTTAGCTAGAGAGAAAATTCAAGTGGTTCCCAAGTGGAGATTTATTTTGTAAGTTTACAGCGAACATTACAAACCGAGCCCACGTGGACTAATATAATTTATCCACATTCATGTCTATATTGGGGTTTTTCCTCTATATAAATCAGGAAAAAGTCCACATATATCCTCAACGCTATGAAGGGCAGAGCCAAAAAAATATAACACAGAAAAGAATCAAAGATTCAGATACAGCAGTACTCCAGTTTTTTAAATTTATTTATTGCATCTAGCATCAACATTTTTAGCACACCTGCCATCAGACTTCATCAGACTTGCTCTTCACTAGTCTGATGAAGAGCAGCTTTTCCTCTGTAGAAATGTGAAAATTGAAAATAAATCAATATTAATAATTTATTTAATAATTAAACATTTGAAGTTGAGCTTTTTGATTTTTCAGTTCTTCTTGGGGTGAAATCTCACGTGATATCAGAAGGTTTTTCTTCTGTCCACAGTTTTTGTTTTCGTGACCTGTTTATTTGAAATATTCAACACATTTTACAGTTTCGAATTAGAGCCCGTCTCAACCAACAAAAACCAATAATCACGTTTTTCTGACACAAATCTTAACATCGTGATTAACCAAGGACACATTTGTGTCATTTCCTCTCACACAGATGCTCAAATGCTGAAATACTTGAACGAGGTGTAGAAGCTACTTTTGGCTCACCACAGCAGGTAGGTCCACATGATTGGGACACCTTTCCTTACACAATCCCAAAGAAATGCACGTCTCCTCCCAGATCGACCCATGGCGATTGTGTAAACCACTACTCCATTGAGCCACTCATGCGACGATGACAAGTAAACATTCAATGATCAAGATAATGCTTTTCTCATAAAGACAAACTATTTTATCAAGAAGCACACAGACTAAGTCCATGTTTTCTTTTTGGTGTGCTCTCTTATCACAAAAAAACATGCTGAGTGAAGAGAATCTCGTTTGCATTACTTGTTCCTCGGGGGGAAATTTACATTGAAATACAATATGGCATCGCGTGGTAGGAATTTCCAGCTGCTGACTGAAACAGAAATCCTAAAGCAAATAGATCATCAAACACTCTTCCTGAAAATAAACCTTCACAGCTAACAGTGTCGCCCTGATATCTCCCTCAGTGAGATTGCCAGCGAAACCACGGACACATAACTGCGATTTGCACTCGCTCACCTTGAGAGTAGCAAATAAAGTGGACTCCGTCTGCTGCGTTTTGCATTATTGGGTAGATAGCTGCCTTGAATCCCTCCACCTGTTTCCACATGGGCTCCAGGCTGGCGCCCTTGTCAAACAGGTCGATGACGGTCACGTTTGTCCCTGGATGAGACTGCAGGAGAAGGAGATGGTTTTGCATCAGTTAACAGGAAAACTCACAGGAAGCACTGCGTCTAAGCAACTTGTCACATTATAGCGCTGAACAGCTACAAGAATCAGCAACGCGCCCTCAGTGACTTCAGATGCCGCTGCTGTCAATTATCCTTGGGGATGTTTAAGCTTCTGAATCACTGAACTGCTGCTGAAGCACAAATTAACTAAAGCAGAAAAAAACAAGGCCTCAGATCCGCTTTCGGTATTTTAAGCCAACCACAAAGGTCTCTTTTGTGGTTTCCAAAAAAAATAAAGAGGAACCTAATGTTGGTTTTAACCTCTTAAACCTCTCCTGAGATGTCCACAGAAACTCCAGAAATACCAACACACAAGTCACATCAGCCAGGTACGGAAGCTTGTTCCCACCACAGAAAAAAATAATTTTTATCTCAAAATTTTGACTTCTTAACTTCAAACTTCTCAGAAAATAACTCAAAATTAAGAAAATTATTTGAAAATCAGTTGAAATTTTGAGATAACTAGATAACTCCTTTTTTTTTTCCTGAGGCGGAAACAAGCATACATAGCCAGATCATCTGGTGAGAGTTTGACAGTTTCTATGTCTGTGTGAGGAGGTTGAAGTAGAGGATTAGTAGTAATTAATCACTTTATCATTGTGAGTACTGAGAGACCTCAAGATGCTTTAGTGTATCTACTATAAAGAACATTACACTCGCAGTCCAGAACAAGTTTATTTCAGTTAACTAAACCTCAATAATTAAAACTAGGCATGAGAAATTTAACAGAAACAAAATTATAACTTGGTAAAGTAACTGAAAGGATATTATGTATTTACAAAAAGTCTCTAAAATAAAGTTAAAAGCTTTGGTCTTTGTCATTTCCTCCACATCTGTGAGCACAGCCAGACTGTTTTTAACTTATTTACGTAATCTTACCCCAGACATATGCAGTCATATTATAGCATAATTAACAATAAAAAATAATAAAAACTACAGGAAAACCAAACACAACTCTGGAAACTAACAATGATAGTAATAATACAGTAATAATACAACTCTGATCAGAATGGTGTTATATTACACCACAATAGCTTCTCTATAATGAGCCCTTTAATTGTATGATTGTTGCTTTATTTCTACATCAATAAAGTAGAAAGTACTTCATATTAAATCACTAATGTAATGTATTACCCTTACCATAACGCTAGCTGACGTTTTGCTGATAAACATGTGGTGATATAACCTGTAAGGCCTGCAGGATTTACTGTAAAATACGTGTTTTTACACCTTAACTATCCCCTGAATCAGCCTCTCTGTTAGCCCCGACACTCACCTCGTTAATGAATCGCTGTAAGTTTATAAAATCCCCTGAGCTGTCGAACAAACCGTGCACGATGATCACCGGCTTGTACCCGACCACCGAAGCCCAGAGACACGCACCGAGCAGCGGCCACAGCAGCCCGGCCGCCGTGGTGTTGCTGCTCCTCCTTCTCATCCTCAAGCTGGCACAACCGAAGCCCTTCATCACAACTTAAAGTAATAAAGGCGAGCAAAGGTGGTGAGATAAAATAAAAGCATAAAACTGTTGGGTTTTTTGCTAATGTGCCATCATTCTGGGTCCAGCTGTGCTCCTTTAGACGATGCTGTTTCACGGCCAGCGCTTCTCCGTAAGAGTGCTCAAAACACTCCAGAAAAAGCATAAACACTCCACAGCTGCTCCCTGCTTTTTGTTTTCGTTTGTTCCGGTTTTAAATTACAGGTGAAACGGCCGCTTCTGGCGTCATTTCCTTCTTCCGCTCGTCCAATCACCGGGAAGCAGAGCTCTGCTCCACAGGGTCACGCGCAGATACAACATAAACAGTGATGAGAGTTACACTGTAACGCAAGTATGTAACTAAACAAGCTTTGTTTACCGTTTTGTGCAACTTTGACCCTGTCTCTCTGATTTTTATCATATTCATTTAATGCAGGGCTGTGTAACTCAAATATTTCAATGCTGTTAACACAGTGTATTTATTTGTTGCTGCTAATAATGTTAATTAAGCAGTAATAAACAAATACGGTCTTCTGCTCCTCGTCAACCATCAGCATATCGGGTTAGTTAGCTAGCAGCTGCTTGTCTGTCTAGAACTCAAGGTCCCACAGGACCTCAGCCCTGTTGTTCTCAACCACTTTAGTGGCGTCTCCCATCAGGGAAATCTAGTCAGTTTATGGACAGATGTTCCTGTACGCTATCCCATCCACCTGGTTGTGCCTCTCAATTTACACGGGTCCAATTGCATCTAACCTCCTGTAACTATATGTTAGATAGTCTCCAGGGCACATTTTCAGTCTTTAGCTACACCCCTGCCTCTATGGCTCTGGTGCTTAAGGCTTGTTCATGTGCTGTCCCTTAGCATGGACTTCTATCCACCAATACATCTATCTCAGACACCGGATATCTGCTTATAAATGTTGTAACATTATAAAAAAGTTTTTTGTTTCGTTTTTACAGAAACTCACAAAGTTTCAATAACTCAAACCAAATCACAACTTTGGTAGTTAATACGAAGCTAAATCTGAGAAAATGTTTCACTTTATGAAACTATAAAACTACTGATCATGAGAGCCATAATAATATGATGTAAGTAGTACCCTTTTTTTAATGGTGTTTGTTCCTTTGGTGCGTACTTAGTTGTAAACTGGAATTACCATTTTACTGTTGTATTCCTCTGACAATCAGTCAAGCTGGAGTTTACAGGCATGTTTGTTCAGTCTGACCTTTGAACTTTGACATTAATCTCAGTCACAACATAAGCATAAAGAGAAATAGATAACAAAGAGGAACAATCTGGATGTTAGGCCAGACATACAGCATCATCTTCAGTGCTGCTTGACTGAGATTCTAACCCAGTGCTGGAGGAATGACGACCACTTCTCATACACTGAATGCTCTCCACAAAGCCAGTCCAAATCCTCAAAAAGTGCTCAGCTGGATTAAGAGCTGGTGACTCAGATCATTTTCATACCCTTCAACCCATTCAGTGACCTCCAAGCTTTGGCGTTATGGAAAAGCCTCATAATTCCAGGCCTGTCCAAAAAGGTCGCCATGTCCCCTCTGCACTATCATGTTTCCCATTTTACCCAAATATTTTTTTGCACTTTTATACCTGGATCTGTATTTCTGAGCGTACCATCCATATATTTATATGCATATAATTATGCGATTTAAACCAGGTTTCATTTCCTTAAATTTGTGTAGCCTGTACACGCCACCCACTGAGCAGCTTTATTAATTATGCAGGATCACCTCTTGCATGCAGCTTTAACAGTTCTTTCTGCTTTAATTTTAATTTCAAACATCTATTATATGGACCCAGACCCCCTCCCCGCTCTGACACTGGCCAGGAGTACTGTCATCTTTGTAGAGACCACTCACATCACAATAAGATAAACTTAACACTCCAGATAATCCTGTATTGATTTGCAGTGACCCTTACCACTAAGGACCATGTCAGCAAACTGCCTCCCAACAGCCTAGACTGAAGGGGTCAGTTTTTCCTTATGTTTATCAGGTAGTGGTCCCCTATGATGGGCTCCATACCCTGTAGTTATTTAATGTACCTTTCATAAAGTAGGCAGCTCAGATGCTCTGCTGATGAGGTTTTAAAAGTTGAGATCTCATTGTGTCCAGATCTGAACATCGGAGGGGGCGCTCTGGAGCAGAAATCATCTGTACGATTTGGGTGAAAAACTGCAATTCTGTGATGCCACTTTGCTGAAAAAGTGTCAGATTTTAACGCAAAACCTCACTCTCCACCTTTCCTCCTGGCTGTCATGCTTTCTTTAACATACACAAAAGAATTTGAGTGAGAAATCATGTGAGCACAGGCTTTATTAACCAGTCCTGCAGGTTGAGTGCAGAACGAGATCCTCCAAATAAACAAACAAAAAAATTATCCTCATTCAAAATTCATATGACGATTAGGTCGTGCGAGTTCAGACACAAAAACGCCACATCACCCTCAAGAATTCCTCTTCTTTGGTCCATTCAAACCCCTTTTTCACCTAGAAAAAAAAAATCCAATATTTCCCATTAATTCTGATGACAAAGTGAAATATGAAAGGTTGAAGGACACAGGTCATCTTACAACTTGTACAAAGGAGTGCACGCGTAGACTTGTTCTGATTAATGCTGGAGTGTCACATTGATTTTTTTCGCTTTTACCGAGAGACGCTGTGGAATACGATGCTTCGAAATGCAACGATGACGATGCAACTTTGACGGCTTAGAAAAAGATTTATCGCTTCACCCAAACTTTAAAAGAAGCAACAAAAGCACCCAAGAGCTGCAGAGGTCTTTTTTCCAGGCTCTCACACAATTAAATGCTCGAGTGAAGTGCATGCATAACAAAACAAACAAAAAAAAAAAAAAAGCAGCCTCCTACAAAAGTCGTACAAAATGTTCTTTAGAAACAATGTTCGGTATCTCGCTGCTGGATGCTGTAGCAGCAGCTCTACACAGTAGGCTGCAGCATCTCCTGCAGATGACACATGGTGTCCCTCAAAGTGCGAGCGAGTCTCTCCGCGTTAGTGTCCTCGCAGCAGTTGAAGGCCGTGATGGAGAAGTGGATGTGGTCTGCCCGAGGGTTGTAACAAACGGCGTAGCCGTCAGGAACGAGAGGCCCGAAACACATCACGCTGTCCGTGTTGTTTGCAGGCATCTGAAGAGACAAGACAGGAGGCAGATCAATACTGGAGCTGGGCCTTAAAGCTAGGCGCACATCATTAAAAAACACACAATTCCTCAGATCTGAGTCTCAAAGTTTACTCTTCATCACGAGAACACTGTAAGGTTCACCAGGCAGCTGATCTAGAGCTTCCAGTTATTTCACATGATCTGTGCAGACGCCAAGAGCTCAAACTCACATTCTGCTGTTCTCATTTCATATCTACAGTATTTTTAATTGCTCATAAAATTAAAAAAATCTAATACCATTGCCTACATTTCCATGACAGCTGGGCCGTGCTAACTTTGTTGACATTCATCATAGTTACCATCAACAACCTCCTTTAAATTAAATCAAAATTTGCCGTCACAATTTATGCTGCAACTGGGCAAAATCCACATAACCGGTGATGATCATAGCTGCTAACTGGAAACGACTCAACACCTCAACAGCCAGCTGGTATTTTTTCCTGAATCAAACTTATGACACACGACAATTTTGTCAAAGATAAGAAGGTAAACCAAAACAACTACATCTTTGAGTCCAACCAAGCAGCACAGATCCCCTTTAAAACTGTGCGAATCTGGAACATTCAGCTTTACTGTACAAATGCTTTGATATATACTGTCATTTGAAAACTGAGGCATGTCAGAAAAACCACAAACAATCAGGAGTTGACGCTGGGGGGGGGGAAATTCCACACATCTGACTGTCAACACTTAAAATGAGGAAGAGAAACAGATCAATTCGAGGAAACTCCAAGCATCCATGTATGAGTGTTCTGCCAGAAATTCACAAGAACATCACAGGAGATTATCTGGTAGAAAATTCCCTCTCATATAGCCACTCTATCATTTGACAAAAATTCCCCATTTCCTACTGATCAACAGTGTAAAAAACACCTTGAACAAAGACACACACACACACCTGTCCTGTCCGAAGCTTGAAGTGTGTTGCTAGCCCATAAGCCGTGTCCATGAAGATTTTGGGAACGCTCATGCCCTCCTCGATGGCCTGCAGCTTGAGCCCCAGCAGGTGGCGGTCAATGCCATGTCCGTTGAGTGCCTGAACAGAAGAGAAATGAAACTCTTATTCGAGTGTTTTTAAATCAGTTAATCAGCAGCTTTGACATAAATGTTGAAAACATTTATTTAACACTTACCGCTTCAGTCAGAGCCGAGTAGGCATCAACAGCTTCTCTGAACAGCTCCTGCTTTGCTTCCCGCTGCAAACCCCCAAAAAATAAACACATTCTGAATCCAAGCTACAAAAATCCTCCAACAGTTCCGTTCCAGTTCAGCGGAAGAACTTTCTCACAGGGTTTGTGTTTCTCACCGATACGGACGGATTATCAAAGGCAAGAATGAACTGGAGCGCCTGCTTAGTGGGTGAGCGGATGTATTCTGTCCTTCCTCCTCTAAACATCCTCTGAGTGGCGATATCGCAGGCAGGACAGACCTCACTGTGAACTCTGCAGACAAAAATAAAGCCGATATCAGAGAGACAAGGCTGCTAACAGGCAGAGGTGTTCATCTTAAGTAAGTGCTGCACTTTAAAGACAAAGCAGAAATCACAACTTAATGATTTTCACTCTTAAAACTCTTAAAAGGGTCTTAAAACAACATGAAAGGATGGATCCATCTAGTAATAGCGACCTAAACCTAATAAAGTGGCCGATCAGTGTGAATCAATCACTCCAACAGAGCTCATCCAATGAAGTCGCGGTATCAAACAAGGCGTTAGATTACCAGGTGGATGGGTGTGAGAGAGAGGATTCTATTGTTTTGTGATTGATTAGTTCACACAGCAGCTAAGTGGGTCAGTTCTGGACTTTACCAAGTTATTTAATAAGGTAACTCTCCCTCTGAAATGCAACAGGATAGAAGTAAAAAACTACAAATGCCAGCTGATCCAGTCTGACACTGACCACACCAGAGAGGGAGTTTCTAACAGCAGATTTTAAAAAACAAAACAAAACAAACAAACAACACAAACAGAAAAAAAAAAGTACATTGCTGGCGCTGACCTGTAATAAGTGAGCTGCAGGGCGACCTGGATAAAGGAGTTTGGGCTCATCTGGTGCTGCTTTGGAAGATTCTTGCCAAACTTCTTGAAGTTGAACACGTTGACGTCGAGGTCGTTGATAAGGCTGCAAGAAATTCAGGACAAACATTTGCATTTGTGACAATTTTATGTTTAAAGTCAAGGTTCAATTAGCAGCTTTAAGCAAGCTGTCAGACAGCGGTGTAGGGAGGAGGGGGGAATCACTAGATTATGTGACAGAAAGGAAAGTGACAAAGTTTACTTCTACCTACTTTGAGTCACTATTTTAAACATTTCCATACAATTCTTTTAAGTCCTGTTGAACTCTGCACTGCATGTAAGAAAAAGCTTTATTCCTCAATCATATTTTGGCATCTGAATGATTTGAGAGAGCTCTGAAATTACACAGGACCATATAAAAAGCTTGGCGTCTGACCAGGAGAGCAGTGGATTATGGAGAATGACTTTAGAGTTATCCACAGAGGCATTATTTCCATCAAGGTTACATAAACACAGTGAAGATAAATCTGTTTACACTCCTGCGGCTTTCTTTCAGAGCGAGTTTTCTCAGGCTCTGTCAGATTTCAGACCAAACACAAACATCCAAGCTGACGGCGTGCGGAGAGGTCAGCGCGCTGCAGAGCTCAGCTCAGAGTTTAACTTAAAAAAAAAAAAAAAAAAAGTTGGAGGCTTACATGTCGAGGTTCTGCTTGGCGTGCTCGATGTCCCTCTTGATTTCTCGGTCTATGTGAAAGTAAAGCTTCTTGGGCATGGGTAGTGGGAGCAGCGGCGCCCTCTTTGGGTCCGGTTTTTCACTGCAGACAAGAAAAAAAAACCCTAAACACTCAGAGCAGAAACCCCATCATTCACCACCTCAACTCAATTTTTCTTGACTAATTCAGCACATCTGCAATTTCATTCCAACATCTCACCAGTACTCGATCACATGATCCAGCAGCGTCGCTACAGGCGGACCCTCGGCCGTGGCCTGCTCATACAGAAGACCCCACGAGCCGTCCTCGCCCACCACAAACTGTTCAAACACAGACACGAGTCAGCACGCTGTGTCAGCTGCTCTAAACAAGCCGTCTCTCACCATTCACGTGCGCATTCCCACCTGAAGCGTTTTGTCAAACCAGCGGTTTCCGCTGTTGGAGAATGTCCCGCCGCCGTGAAGGACCTGCGCGGCCTTGCGGCTCGCATACCTGTCAATTAAAGTAGTTGCACAAGCGATTATTCAAGAGCTCACACGCAGAAAACCACCGAGAGAGTGCACAACATTTAAATGGAGCATGGAGCAATAGTTCAAATAGGGGAAGTGATAATTGTGCAGCGTTTCCAAAGCTCCACAAGAAACAATAATATCTGCACAGACAGGATTACTCAACTGATTTAGCAAACACAGAAATACTCGGTGTGTGTGTGTGTGTGTGTATATATATATACATACTTCTCATCCGATATCCTCATGACTGGAGAATCCAGACACAAGGAGAAAAGTCCCGTCTCTATCATCCGCACTGATTCCTGGTTCAGTTTATCTGAGACACACAGACCGTCTCGTTTAAACTCGATCGACTCGTCTCCCACATGAAGCCGTTATTTTTATGATGCACAAAAATGTTTTAAATATCTGAAACACCTGTTGTACTGTTCACATTTTAACCTCCTAGTTTAATTAAACCAATAAATCACAAGAGAGATTAACAAGTTGATACTTTGAGTATTTCTATTTGATGATTTTAACCTCTCCACTTGCTCCAGACCCTTCCTGCTTATTGAAAGTCCTTTGATTGCTTCTCCTTATTTTCTGTTAAGTATTATCTTTTAGCGCTGCTATCACTTGGATTATTTCCCATTTGTTTATCGTTTTTATTTTATACTACAGAACATGTTTTCATACTTATACTCATACATAATAGTATGTTTATATTTGTCTGTGTGCACCAAGTTTAGACAATCTACAACTTCAGTGAAATCGATGACTAAAGAAGTCATTGCAGAGCACCTGCTGTTTGTGTGGAGCAGCCAATGAGAAGAAAGCTGCCTTAAAGGAAGAGGAGCTAAAGTGTTTTTGTTTTTTTCCCTCTTTTGTTTTTTTTTTTAAGCTGTCACCATCTTTGGCTTTACAGGTTTCTCCTGTTTCTACAGTACCATCTAGTTTTCAAGTTTGACACCTGACAACCTCACATTTTTCTGTTTTTGCATTTATCAAGTGTTAAAAAGAGTCAAACTATTCGACATCATCACTCCTCCTGTCCTTCGCCAGCTCGTATGGTTATTAACATTTTTCCTCTGTCAGCTCCTGCACTGTCCGTACAAGCGCTGCCTCTTCTGTCCATCTCTTCTTCTCCTTTGGGTTAAAGTTTAAAGTGCGTGCTGATTGATTACAGCATCCAGTGGGGGATTTGAAGCAAATGCCGGAGAGTGCGATCTATCTGGAGATGAGCATATCTGTGAGCGGTGTCCAACTCCTTACTATGCTACCAGCTGCTCCTATATTGTGCTGGGTAACCAAACTATTATTTTATAACCTAATGACTACTTGAAAATAAAATGTATTCCCTTTGAGGGGCTTCACCACAGTATTAAATAAATGAGGATAATTTTGAGCTGTGAATCATGCAAAGCTACTTTGGCAGAGTCTAAGTATGAAAATAATGCTGGAAACATAATGAGTCCAACTTTAGGTAATTTTAAGTGTCTGAGTGTTTCATCCATCACCAACGTTTCAGTTTTCCCAACCAAGACTGATTATTGGGTTTCTGCTGATGCAAGCATAAAACATTTAACACTTAAAACTGCTTTGACACATGTAATCAGTCCATCATTAAACTGGTGTTACGTCTAAACATGAAGTGTTCTGATCACTGAACTGCTTCAAGTACACACACAACAGCCTCTCCTGTCTCCTATGTGTGGTTAGGTTTCTACAAAGCAGATGATGAAAACACTGAGATGGAGGGTCTCATTATCTAAAATCTAGAATGAGGTAAAACTTAATAAAACGCCTCCTTTGGCTGCCTCCTTCAAGTTGCTCTAAAGGAACCTCAGATTTTGTGACGTCATTTCAAGCACATCAGAAAAATGGATTTGAGGACGTATCCTATGCTACTCTAACTTAACCGACACAAGCAAAGCTTCGCCAACATCAGGGGATGTTAATCCTACAGTCAGAGCTTGCATGAAGAAGTTTCTCACATTTTTATTTTCTTAAACTGAGCCATTAACAGATCAGTTTTGTTTGCTCTCTTAAAATAAGTGAAACCAGCAGCAGTTTACAGTGCAATAGCAGTCAAGTAGTAAGCACCGGCTTGTGTGTGTGGTCATGTGATCTACCTCTCAGCAGGCGGTTGTAGGCCTCTCCCCACGTGTGGCGGTGCTCACTGGTCAGGATGCCCATCGGCTCCTTGTCCGTCTTCCAGGACTGAGACCTGATCCTGAGCAGCTGCCCGTGGATCTGACTCTCCGTCATCCGCGAGCCGTCGCTGTTGTAAACCTCCAGCTGGAAGAACTAGGAGTGGGAGGAAAATCGTGTCAGTAAGGTCAAGGTTTTTAAAAAACAAAAACAAAACAAAAAGCGGGGGCGTCTTTCGATTACACTGCTGCACTAAGTGCTTTTTACAGTCTGGTGCTCCCACAAAAAACCTTCAAATCCACAGAAACACCAACATTTACAGTTATCCAAACCAAACAAGCAGAGTTCAGAGCTGAGACGATAAACTGCTTAACAGAAATTCAGGTTTTAAGTTTGAGGGTTTCTCTGTTGTCCTTTTTTTTTTTTTTTTTTTTCTTTTTTTTTTTCACCTTAAAAAAA
>VUQG01022006.1:58229-85658 GCA_015106755.1 Etia nguti | reverse complement strand
TCAGTGGATGAGATACTTTTTTTTTTTGACTAGTACATTTCAAAATTTAAAAAACCCCATTTCTCACTGCATCATTTTTATCTCTTAGAAAGCATTGTTGGGTTCTGGTTGCTTGTTGTTGGGATTATTAATTTCTTTAACTCCATACGAATGAAGTTACACCTCACAGCTGGTTCAGTTTACTCCTTTCTCCAGGCAGCAGTCTCTAAACACAAAAAAAAATCAGTGTATGCACGCCACTGTCATCAGTGTCGTGCCTGACTAGAGGCGGAGCTACTTCCTGCTGGGACTCTCATGTATCCAAGCTGTAGCCTTGCAACATCTCTGACCTCTAACCCGATTGTTCTTGGCTGAGGTGCTGAGACGAGGCGCTCCTGCCTGTACTGCGCCCCGCCCAGCAGCTATTTCAGCAGGACGATGCCCACCCCCACACGTGCAGAGCAGCACAGGACTTTCTGGGTCCTGTATTTATATCCAGACACTTTCTTGGCCAGCGTTTAGTCACGATGCGTCTCCTACTGAACATTTCTGGGATACCCTGGGTCGACGTGTTCATCAGAGGGCGCCACAACAACACGGCACAGCACAGCAGCACTCGTCCATGAAAGGAGAACAATTCCTCGACAGATCAACACACTTGTAGAGTCCATGCACATACTGCTGACTGCGGCACATTCAGTCATTCCTCAGATTAAATGGCATCCATATAGATTATAGCTTGAGCTACAAAATGTATTTAAAAACACAAACTTGGATTTATTTTTCTTACTAGCATAGAATAACTCTGCTTACTGTCATCAGTCCAAAGAAAGATCTGATGTTTTATTTGTGGCTAATAAACCCTGTAGAAACAGACTAAATTTAAAAAAAAAAAGTATTTCTATGACTTCTCTGCTGCAGCTCCGCCAAACTTGACGCACTGCAAATGAGTCACGCCCTACATCAATTAAAGTCACTTTGGCAGCAGAAGGCCTTTTCAGTGAATATGTTAACCTTTGAAAAAACTGAGCCACAACAGGAAACGGCAGAGGTGAACATCCAGGATATTTTGTTCATTTTTGGACGCTGCGTCTTTTGAAAGATGAATAACTTACTAACCTACGATAAAAAAGTACAGTAGATATGAGTATGCAGTAGTCCTCAGTTATTATGAAATACTTTGTGCAGGTTTAGCAAATCTCATTTCATGCTTTTTTTTCCTTCCAGAATCAAACATGTTTTCATGGTTTAAGAATTCCTGTGATCAAACGTAACACAGATGTCTGAAATGCTAAGAAGCATGCTTTTAAATACTTCTCTTTCTTTCTCTAATTACCCAACTGACCCTCCAAACAATCCTGCAGAGGTCTCATGTCAAATCGTTATCCAATATCAATGTTAAATCAGACATCTGCTGACTGGTTCTACAACATAACTCCACTTATAAACTTATGTGCAGATACTTTATAAACTAAATAAGCTTCTCTTTTAATAAATCAGATATAGAAGAAACATCCCACATACAGCCAGTAATCATTAGCTAAAACAACTTTGTTTTCATTCCTCTGCCTGCTGAAATGTCTGATCTCGTGGGATAACGTGCTGCCAGAGTACTCAATGTTCAGAAGAAAGTTTCCTGTATGGTCACGTGACTTCTGTTTGCAAAGCTCCGTATATCAACAATCGACTTGGAGTTGAAGAAACCCAAAAAGCGGCTTCAGATGTGACTGCACAAGACTCGACTTGACCGGCAACACAAGAAAAGAACAAAAGAGACTATCTAAATCTGTCCTCTGCCACCTGTTGGGCACGACTCACCTGGTAGTTCCTGACGACAGTGATGTGCGTCGGCGAGCGGCGGGAGCGGCCATAGTGAGCGATGTAGTCGTGTTTGGGGCCGGGGATCCTGCAGGAGGAGAAGAGGAGCGGGTAGAGCTCCTTGCACAGAGGCTTCCCTCGCATGAACTCGACCGGCAGCTGCCCGCTGACAGACAGAGAGAGAAACATGTCTGTCATCATTGTGTACACCAAAGACGAGCTCAGGTGGATAAATTTACTACACAATTTATAAGCAAAATAACGCTTTCACCTTATTGATCAGTGAAATCCCTTAGTCCACCCAACTGTCTCATCCGAGCAAAAGAAGTAACGAGTTAAACAAAAACGAGACAAAATTTCCTCACACTGCTTCTCAAACTCAAATTCTTTGTTTTTGCTTTCCTCAGTCACCCTCTCTGGTCATTTGGTTTTTTTAAGAAAGCTGAAACCCTCAATCCCCCCCTTCTGCTCAGCCATGTTTTGAACAGTGAGCGTATACTTATAGCCGTCGCCTCTTCAAAACAGTCACTTAATGACTGCCTGCACCTACAAAGACATGGGTTACCCTCTTCTTGACTGCACCCTGCACTAGTTAAATACACCGAGGGACACTGAAACACCATTTTTACGCTTCATTCGGGGAGAGAGAAAGACTCCAGCAGACGTTTCAGCACTGAGCTGCAGATTCTGTTACAATATGTGCAGGCGAGTAAATTTAGATGCAGATTAACTTCATGCAGCAGAGAAAACACAACGCGATGCCAGCCGGGTCAAAGGTCACGGCACAAAAATAGAAGCGAATAAAACCAACTGCAGCACCGCAGCTTAAACGCTGTCAGAGGATTACTGCAAAGTCTGACACCAGTACAGAGCCTGTGATTCTCCCGGGTAATAACCAGCTTCATAAGCTCTAAATGGAATAACTGTACTTTACTGTAGTAACCCCCCACCCCACCACCACCACACACAGCAGTGAGACTGGGCACCAGTAAATATGACGTGTATAGCAGCTTGTACTTGAACTGCACTATAAAGTGTGGCATATTTTAGTTTTTATTCCACTAATTTGATCTGGCATGTGTGTATAGCTTACAGGGGTTATTTGTGTTTTTTTACAGATGTGTACAGTCAAGACAGAGAATACCTAAACACAGAGTGGGGGAGTGAACCAAAGGAAAAAGTGTTTGATCGAACCTCTGGGTAAAAGTCACTGCCATTTTGCAGACTTTGGTTCATCAGTTTCAACCAAATGAAAGCTCATCTTTTACAAGAACGAGGGTTTTAAGTTCTCACTTTCATTTTCTTTCAAACATTAACAAAAAGCCTGAAAAAAGCTCTTTGTTTTTAACATAACCGAAGTTGAATTACTGTCAATGAAAGAAATGAGTTTAAGGAGTCCTATTTATAGAAATATTTTTATGTGATTGTTTTTTTCCGCAGAAATAAACATTCCAAAACGTATCCAAGTTCAACTGCGACAAAAACACTTCACCTACACACTCATCAGCCAAACACATGACAGAAATTCAATGCATTTAGGTATGAGGACACAGGCAAGACGATGCGGTGAAGTTCAAACTGAGCATCAGAGCGGGGAGGAAAGGAGATTTAAATGACTTTGGTCTGAGCTGATCTGCTGGGATTTTACCACACAAACATTTCTACGGTTTTCCAAAAAAGAGAAAATATCCAATGAACAGCAGATCTCCAGGAGAAAATGCCTTGTTGATCCAGATTGCTTTAACCTGATAGTGACTCAAGAAAATCACTCATTACAACCAAGGTATGCAGAACAGCATACCTTGTGAGAACTTGAAGCAGCAGAACACCACACATGGCATGCTACCACATCAATATGGTCAGAAATCTCAGAGGAATGTTTCCAGCACCTCGTTCAATCTGTGCTGCAAAGCATTAATGAAGCTAGCAAGGTGTAATTAATAAAGTGGCCAGTAAATGCTTGTTGAAAACTTTTGACTTTCTATTTTCACTGAAGACCATGCTGGTACTTTTTGTACCAGTGCCCTCATCATTTTTAGCCTTTAGAGCAGAAAAGGGAACTCCCTCCATGTCCATATGTTAGAGGGTACAAACATGTTGCATAAATTAAGACTCACGTGTTTATTTTGGCCTTGAAGTCCAGAACGGCTGCTATCAGTCTGGATGCAAACCTGCAGGGAAACGGACACGAAGCGGTTCAATAAACACAAATCATATTCAGCTAAACCAAATATCACGATGAATGGAACCTCAGAGATAATTAATAGCATGATTCATGTTATTTTTTTCCCTTTTCAGGTGATGAGATCTAAAGGATTTAAGTAAAACGGACCCCTTTTTCAGTCTCACAGCTGCGGCTTATTTCGGTTTATGCGACTGTTTTTTTGAAAGAAGTCAACAGAGGCAGTAATGACTTTGGCACACAGAGGAGCGGGACATCATGTTGCAAGCTTTAAATGACAAAAATAAAAACAGCAGGTGTGAGTATCCGGATCATAAGTGCACGATGACACAGCAACACTTAACTAAACCCTTTTGCTTCTGTGTCCTGTAACACTTCTGTTCTGCTTACACACTCAAAGTAATACAAAGATCTGTTGCTGCTGTTGCACTGAGATCTAAAAATGGCTTACACACGCTGAACTGTGAGGCTTTGAGTGTTCAAAATACACACACTGTCGGGCCAACACATCTTCAGCGTCGAGATGCTGATGTTAACTTTGCGAGTTAACATCAGCATCTCACCCTTTTAACGTTTAATTTTAATTAAACGGATTTCTTAACCATCACTTCCACATAGCTGTTCTCTGCTGCCTCTCTACATCAGTATATGTAGACTCACACCAGCTGGCTCCTCCAGTCATTAAAATCTCTGCGGGGCAGAGAGATAGCCGCGTTCGAGTGCACGGGCAGAGGCTGTCTGCTCTCCAAGTACGCCCGCTGCACCCACCAGTCCGAGATCTGCAGGGGAGACCAAAGGAAGGGCATGGAAATCAGCTCTGAAGTTCAGAAAAAGGACCAAAACCACAGAGGGACTGATTTTTTACTGGAGACTGTGTGTGTGTGTGTGTGTGTACACCTCAAAACTCTTTAACAGACTTTTGCTGCAAAGTTAAGTCACAGGCAAGAAGCAAGACATGACTCCTCTTTGATTACTGATGATAGGGGATACATTTTTGCTTTTTTCCCTAAACTTTGAAATATTACGTTTTTAAAAAGAGGGGAAAAAAGATGTCCTAAAAAGGGCGTTTAATGCAGAACAAGAGCTAAATACATACAATATCATAAAGAAATGCTTATTTTAGTGAATTTGTTTTTAATGGATAGGAAAAAAAACTATTTTGAAACACTGTTTTGCAACGTAGCGTAGAAATTTACTGAGGGGAAAAATGGTGATTCACACGGCCTCACTGATATTGGGCAACAGAAGACTTGGTCTAATAAGTTCATTTCTGAATGAGGTTACCCAGCTTATAAACCATCAAATCACACATTTAAGCTTCCACAGAAGCTGTTTTTCCTCAAACATTATTCATTTACTGATTTTTTTTTCCTCTATTAATTGAGAGAAAAAGTCCAAACTATCAAAACATCACCAAATTAATGTTTTGTCTTCAAGAAGTGGCCAAAAGAAATAATCCGGGCTTTTTTGAATAAGTTATTCAAATTAGCTGATTCTGATGGGGTCATGTGGGATTCACCAATTGATTTTTGATTGATTGAGTCACTTCTTTCCTCCTCCGCACTCTGCTACACACCCAGTTCTTGTTGAGTCTGGCTCTCTTCTCCAGACCTTCCTGCAGCTGTGGACCTAGCCCGCCCGCCCGGCCAAAATCGTGCACCATCCTGCGGGTGTGGCTCAGCTCCTCCGGTGGCAGCAGGGGCTCCAGCGCCCGCAAGTAGCCCTGCAGGGTTTGGGCTAGAGGAGGCACCGGCTGTGGGGGCACGGAGGAGAAGAAACACAGCTCCTGCCTCAGAGAAACCTGCAGGAGGTGGAAGGTGAAGAGGTGAAATAGAGTTCCTCACATGAAAATGCTGAAAGAGCAGTAAGTGCATGTGAGCAGAGTGCAGGAACTTCCTCAGAGGTTTGACCAAATGCCAAAGAGTGCAGGGCGTTTCAAGAAAAGGAGTCAAAGATATGATAGTGGAAGCAACACCCGCTGCTTCTTGTCTGTTTATCAGCCCTTTCTGCTCACGCAGAGAGAGTATAACAAGGCTTCAGGCTTTAAGCATGACAGCAAGTGTGAAAACAAACGTCGACTCACCCGGGACAGCCATGCTCTGCAACTCCCTGAGTGAATCTTCCTAAAAATCATCTTCCCTCGCGTCACAAATCCGCTCCCGTTCAAATATGTGACACACAATAAAACCCAGCTGGGCCTTTTTAGTTCACGACAACTTCTGCACAGTCCGCGCGAGGTCAGACGGCCAAAATGAAGCCCGGACCTCCTCCTACTTCTCCATGATGGCTGCAGAGCACAGTCCTCATCGCTCGACACACATTAAGTTTGAAATCGTTTATATTTCGGGAGGAAAAACCGAGCACAGCCTGCCCCTTCCTTCGAGCCGAGGGCATGCGAACCCTCACGTACCGTGGTGAAGTGACAAACTGGCGCACGTGCGGACGTGAAAATGTTTCCGTAAACAGCTACGTGACCGAGACAAAGGGCGCAGTGCCGCCCCTGTCCGCAGGGTGTCGCTGTTGGGCCTGATGACCTCATAAAGGGCGGGTTTGTTCAACCGGAGACTACATGAAAACATGGCTGTTACAGCTTTTTACAGCCGCGAAAATGCAACAATAATCATGTATTTTAGTATTATTTCCTGAATCGTCTTCTAACGTTGTATTTTACTAACTTTATCTACTGGACACAGTGCAGGTAACTACAAAAACAAGGTTAAATGCAGTGTTCTTGATCTCACTGATGTTACAGTGCACTCACACAGAGGTCTTTAATAAATAAGAATATGAGGAAGAGGTGATTTCATGGCACCAATCAGTGGTGCAGATTGTTCTGATAAGGCAGGGTCATTGTTGTGACCTAAAAGGTGTTGGTTATGTGTATTTGTTCTGTAAAACGCATCTTTATTAGCTTCTGCTTCCTCTTGTTGTCTGGGTGGCCTTTGTTGTTTGTTTATAGTACAGCAGAGCTTCAGAAAGCTGTGTCAATGTTACATTTACCTTTTCAAGTCAACAGAAGTTATAAAGCTAAGGTAGCTTCTGTTTTGCATACGTTAAGTGATGATTAGGTTACATTCTAAATAGACCATATATGAACGGTAGCATACATGGCTTCAACAGGATGGCTCCGACTACATTGAAGGTACCCATAATCCACTCTTGAATTTGGGTACCTGATGTTGTAACCGGGTATCCTAATCATAAAAAATGTGAGTAAGGGACGCCATGTTTAGGATGAACCTGTCAGAGAAACAGCAAAAACTTTAGGAGTGACCGAGTCAGCAGTCTGGTTTGTTTTTAGAAAGAACAGCAGAAGGCCTGAAATATCAAAGTAGACAAATAAAGTGCATGATGGCAGGATCATAGGAAAAATGTTTCACAACATCACGAATAGTCTTGAGGAGCGAAGCCGGTCATTTTCAAGGTTTACAATCAAGAGATGCTGTCATGAATGTGAATACAGAAGGTTTACAACAATGTGTAAACTATTGATTACACATTTGAACAGGCAACCATAGGCCACAAGGCTAAAAGCAGCTGCCCGGGTTCAGTTCCTGCTCAAACCACATAAGCAACCCAAAGGTTTCTCAAGGCAAAGACATGATATATTCTTCAGTGGTCTGAACTCAGCCCAACACAGCGTGCTTTTCAGTTATTCACTACAGGTGGACATAGTAAAGACCACAGAAAGTTTTCTCATTTCAGTTTAGCCTTAATCTTCCTTTTCATTAGTTTGACTGTTATTTTTAAATATTATTATATTTTGGAGGATATTATTCAGGGTTGCACTTTTCAAAAGTTCAGAAAAGGTATTACAATATAAACACCAACACTCTGACGGTTGTTGACTCACATTGATGTAAACACCCAATAAAAAGATGTGCGAAAGTGCCATGACCAAGATGTAATTACAAATATTACCAAAGTGAAAGACATTTTCCATAAGTGTTTTAAATTTTACTTTAGTTTTTGAGTGCACAAATTCCTTTTGGTTAGTTCTCATTTTGTCCAAAAGACATGATTTCACTCCTAGTTTAGGATTCTTTATTCTTTTTAGGTGACTACAATAATCTCAGCTGTAGTTTATTGAGAACGATGTGTCTGCAGGGCTGTTAATCACATTTTTGTGCAGAACTCAAACAAAGAATACAAAAAAATTCCAAAACCTAGCAGCGCTAGAGCAAGGAATTAGAAGTCAAGGAGCCATAAGAGAAGTGAAGTGGGAGACAGAGACAGAGTGTGTGCTCACAGAATAACGATGGGAGAGGCAACGGGTGGGATCCACGACTGGAAGTAAATACAACACAAGCCACAGAAAACAACAGTTAGCACAATAAAACAGGAAAACACAACTGAACGAGTAACAAGAGTTAACATAGGAAAGAACAGGAGGACTAGAACTGGGAACATGGAAAGGCAAAGGACAAATGTAGACAAGCCTGGCACACTAAGGAGGGGAACAAATCAGAGATGACAAGACAAAGGATGTTAAACTAGATACAAAAGACCAGCAATCTAAGACAGGATGTGACTAAAAAGATGACAGACTCACATATGAACTAACCACAGAGAGACAAAGACAACCACAGAACAGAGTAGGAACACCAAAAGAGAGCAAATAAACCAAAAGTCATAAGCAAACAAAGGACTACAGGCACAAAAACCCAAAACAAATAAGGAACCGATACCAGGCATCAGAAGATATCGCCAGGAAATACAAACACTATTAACAGAAAACCTTGAACTTAAATTACTTCTCAAATTCCAGAAGAAATAATGAACTGACGGCAAACTCAAAGCCCTGGGTTCAAGACCCAGGGACCACAACGATGACAAATACCATATGCAGTAGTGTGGGGTATATTTTCCTGGTAAACTTTGTGTCCTTTAGTACCATGAGAATCATATAAACACCGTAGTCTACCTGAGTATTATTCCTAACCAAGTCCATCCCTTTATGAACACAGCTTATCCATCTACTGACCATATCACAAAGCTCATCACTGATGTGCGAACTCAACTGTGTGATGCCGTCATGTCAATATGTACAAAACTTTCTGAAGAATGTTTCCAGCACCTCGTTGAATCTGTGCCACAAACAATTAAGGCAGTCCTGAAGGCAAAAAGGGGTCTAACTAGCTGCTAGCACTAGTACTAATACCAAAGGAGAGTGTAATGCAAATACAAATGAAAATGAAATTACAGCATTGAGAAAAGTGTGAAATTTGTATCATGTGATACAACTGGAAAGTCCAGCATAGCTAAAGTGAAACACACTGAGGAGATTATTTGCTGAACTAAAATGCTTAATAGTATATTTTTATTAACGATGTATTTATGTAGGGGATATTGTAATTGATTTCCTCAGAACATTTTGAGGTGAATCACTCCAATCGGACACGGAAAAGCAGGAAAAAAAGTCTCAGTTTTTATCCAGACAGAGAGGAGCCAACACGCTTTTCAGTAATGTTTATTAGGTTTTTTTTTTCTTTTGAAGTCAGGTTCTTCAATCACAGAATCACAGAATTTGCAACTTCTTTTACCAATCAAAACGCTCAATTACAAAAGATAACAAGATTATAAATGTTGCACAGCTGAAAGTCAGATATCAGCTGTAATATGAAGTTTCAGTTTGCTCTTTGTCCTTTCAGGGACTTCCTTTCAGTCTCCACCTCCACCAGACAAAAATAACAATACAAAACAATTTGTTTGCACAGCAGTTGTTCATGTGAACAAAGAGATTCCATTAAACTCCAATTTAAAAACGATTAAAAATTTTATCACCTCACACATTGCACCAAAACCTGCTCATGCAACACATAACACCTGCTGAGAGGAGCATTTTCTGAAAGGCTTCAAGCAAAACACATTAACAGATCTTCAGATCATCTGTATGGGCAATTCCAGCAGGCACATGAAATCAGATGATACAAACATCAAGAGTTCTTTTTTTCTGTGCTGAGGCAGTGCTGACTTAAATTAAGAAGGACGTTAACATAAAAGAAACTATCAAATATATATATTACCTAGAAAATATAACTCTTATCTGTTTCATTATATTGCATAGACAAGTGATCCTTCATCACCCAGCAGTGCACCGCTGAGGGGTTATGTACCACTACATTCATGTCACTTTCCCTCAGTTTCCCTGAAAATAAACTAGGTGACTTTATCCCCAAAGTAAACACAATTATGCGCCTTTATTTGGTCCCTTATTCATCCTGATACTAGAGAAAACAAAACACCACAAGTGTTGACAGACACAATTCAAAAATGATCAAAACAAACCAAAAAACAACAATATTGTTCAATAAAATGGTGGTGACCTCATCAGATGGGTAATTTTGGCGAAGGTGACTGGCTTCTATCGAGGGCAAGACTCATCTGAAAAATAGAGACGGAGATGGAAGGTAAATGTGGTGAAGCTAGGATCTTTATGTCATTTTAGTTTGTATTTTGAGGTATTCCCATTCACCAAAGGTAACATTTATAGCTTTGTGAGAGCCATAAATGCAACTTTACCTTTCCATTTGCTCTCTAGTATTTACAGTAACATCTAATTTCAAAATCTTTACCATTTCTGTGTGATTTTTATTTTCAATATTTTCATTTTACCAAGCTTGCCCTCATTTCCTACCAGCTGCTATTTACAAAATATTCAAATTTGATCAGTTTGTACAGTTAAGGTATATTTTTATTTCCTATATTTTCTAACCTTCATTTAACCTCCTCTTCTGTTGGAATAACTACCCTTGCAGACAGTTTTTATATTTAAAAGAAAAATTTAAAAAAACAAACTAAACAAAAATGATATACTGCTAGGTTAGCAACCAAGCTAACAGATGCGCTAACTAGCAGCTAGTGTGCTAACTGCTAGTTTTCGCAATAACTCCTCCTAGTAACATTTTTCAATAACTCTAGGGAAATTATGTAAAATCCAAAAGAAAACAGTGCCAGGAGAAATATACATGTCTCCAGTACAGAAGAATGACCTGCCAGCATTTATAAAATGTTTAGAAATGTATATTTTAAACGTCACTGTCCCCTTAGCAGCAAAGCTAGCAGCTAGCTAACTTGAAAAGCCTTTTTGCCACTTCAGTAAATCTTATTTAAGAACTGTAGCTGTGTCCCAAAACCTAGGCCGCATCCTCCTGAGGCCGCATTTGTAGACCGCTTACGTCACAGCAACGTGACGAGGGCTGTCCCAGTTCGTACACTGCTCTGAATGCAGCCGACAAATGCGTCCTCCTTTTCCCCAGATTTGAAGGATGGGTCGGGTGTATCCTTCATGGCCCACCATATCCCAGAATTCATAGTGCGGCCCAGCTAATTCCAGTTTCCAACAATGGCGGCAGCTATTTAATTTTAATATTACTCTTATTACTCTTTCTGGGTCACAAAATAAACGTTTAACATATTTTCAGAATCTAGCTGTGTAAACTTCAAATATCTGCTTGGTTTATCAAGACATCGCATATTTGCAAAAGTGCTCCGATGTTTTCGGAGACGTCTGTTACCCACTAGCTCGATAGCTAGCTGGGGGTTCAAGGGTCACTAGAGCTGTTCTCGCCGGCACATCGTTTTCAGACCCCGCGGTCTTTCGCTACTCAGGTTAAACATGATATATAAGTCACTTAGATAACTTACAAATGTTATTGTTTGGCTTTTTTCAGTGTTTTATTTGTTCCTGAATAAATCGGTTTGGCTAAGATTAAAGTTATTAGATTAGATTAGATTAAATAAAACTTTATTAATCCCTCGGGTGGGTTCCTCCGGGGTTTTCACACAGATGAATAAACGTCAAACAGAAAACTGATTAAATAGAAGTATGAGATGGTCGAGAATTTACACCAGTGTCCTGTTATATTTCAGATGGCAAGGAGCAGACGGCAGCGGTGACGCAAATCTGAAGGCTAGACCATCCCATTTCACAGCCTCGCACTTCTCGGTCTTCGAAGGCCCCGGCCCACGTAGACCGCGAAGGCCGGGTCCTCCGAAGGATGCGGCCTAGGTTTTGGGACACAGCTATTATGTAAATATTGGCAACAAAATGCTAAGGGCAGTAACTCAGCAAACATGGACGAACAATATTGCAGGGAATGTGTATGTATGTTATTTTATAAAACAATAACTAATCTTATTATTGCATGGCTCTGAACAAACTGGTGCTACAGAAGCGACCATCACCTGTGGTCTCAGTAAAAACTTTCCTGATGAGTTCATGGGCTTTAAAACATGAAGTTCATTTTATCGTTTTTGGTCATTCTATGAGTCAGAAAGGAGGATCTGGGGTACACTCCTGGGCAACAACATGTGACTGACAAAGCATTAACAAATGAGCATCTGGTATCAGACTCATAAAGACATCTTTACATTACTGAAGAGATATTTATTCACCATTTTTGCTTCAGAAATTTCCTAAAAAGCTGGGCACTGTGGTTTTTAGCACACATTTCTGAGAAAAAGAAGTATTTTTATTTGTGGATTTGTACACATTTGGAGTCTCTTAGAAAAACTACAGTGCCCATTTTTTTTCCTACCGAGGAAACATCATGAATTATATGTCAGTGGTAAACAATGAAGAAGCATAATGTCAGGCTTTCTTGTTAGGATCAATACATTGTTGGTTTGGGATTTGCGCGTTATAAGATAAGCTCAAGCCTTATCTTGAGGCACTCAGCCTGACCATAAACCAAAATTCAGCATGTTAGCCTTCGTGAAATCCAAACCCACAGAGTTTATCAGGATGTCAGTAAGGCGATCTCACTAAACGTTATGTTTTCTGAGCCGTGGGGGTAAGTGACTCACATCTATTACACGCGGTCCCGTTGCAGTTCCCGTACTCCTCGTATTCTTCACCACGACTGCTCCCCCCTCCACATCATCCTGCTCCTCCTGCACCTCATCCTGCAGCCTCTCCGCGTTCCCCAGGTCCTGAGAGTGGGGACTGAAGACCTGCATGAAGGCCTCCGATGGGTACTCGCACACCTGCTCCAGCTTGACCTCGTTGAAACACACCTTCCCCTGCAAAAGTGAATACAGAAAGGCACGATTATGCTTTTGATTAATGAAATTTAAGCTAATATTTACAGTATTACATGTTTGTTATAAAATATATTATTGTAGTGAAAACCTTCACGTTACAGGTTCGCAAGTAATGCTGCAGTAAAAGTGTAGAATTATTACAAGCAAAATGTCGCTGTTACTTCAGCAAGCTGTTTGTTCGTCATGTAAACACACACTGCAGACCTGGAGAAGGTTTCAGTGTCAGCGAGGTTTGGATGCTGTCAGTGTAATTTTACCTGACAGCATGGGGCTTAACACAGCAGAAATACACCGTCTGTAGAAGGACTTACTGGCTGAACCCTTCGTGCACTCATTGATAACTAATTCTGATGCATATTCATCCTAAGAAGCTGAAACTGAAGTTTTGGTTTGCCACTTCTCTTAAACTGCTGAAAAGGAGAACAAGGCCCTCCGCCTGGCCTGACGGGTGTTGGAGTTTGTTTATTCGAAGGCCGGTGTGGTGTAAAACGCCAGCGCATCCCCACACAGCACGTCATATAATAACAGCATCTTGGCTGTGAAGCCTGGACGTGCAGCAAACACACCCAGAAGTGCAGACGTGATCTGCACGACGACTGCTTTGCCCTGAGTGTGGACAGTGCACAAAACAGCTCTGGGTTAGAGAAGCTGGCATGCTGAGGCACAGTAGGCTAATCCTTCCTCCCTGAACCCGATTAACCCAGGCACAGCGGGACAGCAGGAGCACCCGGCAACACAGGGACGGGAAAAGAGCAAGAAAAGGAGGCATAAAGAAGAAAAGTTATAAAGTAATACTTGACTTCATATTCTCAAAAGTGCACTGCTCCATTTGATAACATGTGACAGTGATGTTTAAGGCCACATCTTAGCAGCATAAAGGAGGATATCTACCACTTCTGGACAAATTTTATGCTAGAAAACCAAAAAAAAGTGCACATATGAAAGAGAAAACTTAGATGAGATAGCAGATGAGCCTCTTGCCCCGTGACATGATGGCGTGGCTCAGAGGGGGGAAGGGAAGGAAGCCTGACGTCAAACTGTCTGTAGGGCATCAACGTGAGAGCGACAGGTGGTCAGAGAATCACTCAGTGGTCATCACTCACAGAGGCTAAAGAGGGCGGTGCTTATAGATGTAGGCAGGGATTACACTACTTATTATAGAGATGCATGCAGAGAAATGATTGTTTATCTAATTAAAGGTCACAGTAATGCTATTTGGGGACTTTCATTTTCATGCTTTAGGTTACAGGTGGTCCTGTAACAGTTCAGCGTCAGAGTCGCATTTGGCAATTTAAAAATGGGCACCGCGTCACTTCCCTGTGTCGGGCTCTGTGTCGTGCTTGGAGGAAGTCTTGAAAGAGGAAGTGAGCAAAAACATGCAGCGTGACAGGGAGTTTCTATCAGACCAAATAACGAGACTTTAATTCTCTTAGTATGACTGTCAAAAATGTCAGTTTTCCTTCCTTGCGACTTCTCTGCCAGTGAGCCGCCCTCTGATCTGTCTGCAAAACCCTGCCTCTCTTTCTTTTCCATCTCACGCACGCCAAGCTCGTAGTTGGCAGCCTGCTGTCAGCCGTATACAGGGTAGGTTAGCGTGGTCAAAAACTGTCTGCCAAGACTCTGGTCTAACTACCAAACCCCCGCTAGGAAACAGCCAAGAAGACACAAAGGGAGATTTGTGTGAGAAGCTGACTCAACAGAAACAACTGAACCGGTACAAGGGAACGAGGAAGCAGACTGGGGGGGGGGTTACCAGCAATCACATTCTTCTAATAGGCAGTGAAAGCTGTCAATACAGCCAGATTTATCTTTACAGGATGGTGAAAAAAAAAAAAGTTGCCCTGCTTAGCAACTCTGCCTTCCCCCTCCTGCTTGGATTCACAGAAGTTAAAAAGAGGAAACAGAACATTTAACATGAACTCCAGGAAAATTAATTTACAGTTCCACTGTGCACACAGGTGTGGTATCGCATGTATTCACAGAGATAGAAGGTCATGTTATGTAAGTAGAGAAAATGCAAAAAAAAAAGGAGGAGGATGTCTGTCACTGCGGCTTCCTATTTAGCTTTTTTTTTCTCTCCAGTGAAGCCTGCAACATTAACGTTAACTGTCTCTGCAGACGCCTGTGAAGCATTTAAATTAGTCCTGTTAACACCAGTCATCAAGCACTTTACTTTATCCATCTGTGGGTTTGTATGTTTCTTTTTAATAATAATAAATCACACAAATACAATTTTACTTAAGGGTGCAAAGTGTGATATGTAGAAACCGTTATCACAGGGGGAAAGTCAAAAATCTGCACAGCACGAGACCTCAGAAGCAAATGGCAAAGGAGATCACTTGAGGACTTCATGGCTAAGAATCAAGATGTCGTGCTTGATAAAGCCTTAACCAGCTTAGGTCGGTCTCTGCAACTGTACTCAGTGGAAAGGGATGTTCTCTCGGTGAAAAGGCTTGATGGTGAGGCCCCATCGGGCAGGTGACAACAGGTGATAAACGTTGGTGTATCTCTGATAAACTTTAGAAAGCACGTGGGGACATGTAAAACTTAAAGTAACAAAGTAACAACACAGCTTCCACTCACCTTTTTTGGGGTCCCTCTATTCTTGACCAGACATGACTTCTCCAGGTTCTGATATCCACCGATCACCTCAATTTCCTCCACAGTTGGGTACTTCTTCTTCACCGGCTCAGTCACAGCGGGGGCTACCTGGGTCTGCTGCTGTGGTGGTGTCTTCGCGGAGGTTGACACTGTCTGGGCCTGCTGCTGCTGCGGTGGTGTCTTCGCGGGGGTCGACACTGTCTGGGTCTGCTGCTGCTGGTGTGTGGTCTTCGCTGGGGTTGACGTGGACGCCGAGGGCCGTGCCGTGGATCCCGTCACCCTTTTTGGTGTGATTGTGATGGTGGCACCTCGCTTCACTTGGCCCCCGGCGGCACTCCTGATGGAAAAGAGCACAGGTGTCGGGGTGGGTGATGGAGACACACTCGGAGACTGGGCAGGAGACGGCGAGCTTGGGGAAGAAGCTGGGGTCGGGGCACAATCTGTGGCTTTCAGGGAGTTGTCTGGGGATTGGGTCCTGAGATATGAGGAGGAGATTGTGATAGTTTGTTTGGCCTGAGATGTTGGAGAACAAACGTGATGAGGAGACACTTTGGGGTTTAGGTCTGGTGTTTCCTGATCCTTTGCCTGGGTTTTAACATCATCCTTTATCTGATGGGCTTTGAGGTCGTCCTTTATCTGCTGGGTCCTAAAATCGTCCTTTCTCTGCTGCTTTAACACTCTTTGCTGCCCCTTCGTCTCTCTGTCCTTCAGGGAGGTGTTTGACGAAGACTTTTGCGCTTCCTGCTCTTTCAGCTGAAACTGCTCAGTCTGCTGCTGTATTGTCTGAACCCCACAAATGTCATCGCCCGTAAATGCTTTGTTGTCCCCTTGCTGTGAGTTCGATATGATTGGCTTCACTTTAACGAGGTGCACAGACGATGAGATGTCCACTGTCCTGTCCCTCAAATACAAGCCCGACCTCGAACCCACGGTTTCCAAGTTGTAGATCCGGCTCATGGCTGCGAGGGAGTTGGGAAGAGGCGGCGAAGGAGAGAGTGATTGTGTAGAATCGAGAGGTGATGTGTATTCCTCTACCTCCTCCTCGGAGAGCTCCTTTCCTTCCTCCTCCTCCTGTTCTTCTTCTGTGCTTGTGTTTCGGCCCCTGTCGCGCCTTTGCAGCTCTTCTACATGTTTCACTGGGTCGTCCTCATCCTCAGATATCTGGAGGCCTTCGGAGGTAGCTTTGGAGGCTCTGGCGGTATGCTCGCTTGTCACTTCCTCTCCTCTGACAGCTTGTGACAGTAAGACAGAAACAGGAAGCTGAGGGCAGGTTTTCAACACGCCGACTTCCTGCGTGACGTCAAACGCAGCCACGGATGTCTGCGCTGCTGCTTCTTCCTGTCCCTGCTCTGTTTCGGCCGGCCTCTTCTGCACGTGTGCTGTAGCTTCCCACTGTTTTTCTATTTCAGGTCCCCTCTCCTCGTACCTGTCCCCCGCTGTCTGAGTATCACTAATCTCTGCAGCTTCACTCCCTTCGCCCTGTCGCTGTTTCTCCAGCTCTCTCTGTCTGATTTTCTCTCGCAGAGACTCTATGCGGCTTAAAGGCTTCCCAATCCTCCAGCTATCCCTCCTCTCGACCCCTCGACCTCCATGACAGTCTTGCCCCTCGCTGCGTTGACACCCGGGCTTTATTTTCTCCACCACTTCTTCTGCAACATAAAACACAGTCCTGGGAATCTGAATCTCCACAGGGCCTGGAGGGTTCCCAGTGAGTGCACTCCTTTTTGGAGATCTGGGGGTTGAATCATGACTGAGGTTTTCTGATCCTGCTGTTTGCACCTCCTCTTTGCTCTCTTTGTTGCTATAAAAGGTTGTGTCTCCTATTTTTTCTATTTTACTTATTAGATCCTCAGTATGTGGGGATAAAACAGACTGTGTTAGGTAAGGTCCTTGTGGTCTCCAGTCTGGACCTTTATGGAGGGCCCTGTCTGGGATTGTAGAGCCTAAACTGGAGCACTCAGTAAAAGCTGAATCATGTCTGCAGTGACTCTCAGCATCGACGTTGCTTGCTTCGGATGTGCTCTCTAGTCCGTCTTCTCTTTGAGAATCTGTTTTCTCACAAACTTTCACCTCAATCTCTCCCCCTCCCTCTGAATCTTTGTCTACAATCAGCTCCCTTTCTGAACTCTTCTCACCTGCCGGTAGCTTCAACTCTCTATCAGCTCTTGGTTTCCCATCCTGCCTAATCGGCACTCTCCTAGCGAACGATATTCCCTCCGTGTTTTTAACTGAGGCCACCGTGAACCCCACATCCCCGTCTGCATCGCTGACCTTCTCCGCTGCCCTCTTGTCAAAATACTCGACTTTCTTAAGCTGTATACGAAAGTCTTCGGTTTTTACTCTGTGCTTTCCAGATCTGTCTCTCTCTAGAAGTCGTGCACACCCCATCTTCGCTGTGGTTTCCCTCCCTATGCCGGCTACATCTACCCACGCCGCCACGCTCCTCTCTGAGTGAATCCTCTCGCGGATTTTTCTCTCGTAAAACCCTTCATCACCTATCCCATTCTCCTTAGCGCAGATGACTCGATCGGAGAAGCTAAATGAGCGTTTCGGCACGCCTTTTAGCAATGTATTCTTTCCATCTGCCTTCCTCTCCTCGGACTGTTGCTCATCCTGATCTCCTGAGTATTTTCTCCTCCCTGGCTCAAGGAAATTATCAGAGCTTTTGGATCGGGATGGAGGCTTGGGGTGCTCTCCAAATTTACTCAGCAGCTGGCTGACCCTCCCTCCTCTCTCCACAAAAACATTATCATCCAAGCTGTCCTTCCTGCTGTCTTTATTAATAACTGTTGCCTGGCCCCATGGTTTCTCCTTCTCTTTCTCTCTCAGCCAGGACACATCTGTTCTCAGCTCCCTGCCTATGCTCTCCCTTCTTGCATCCATGCTACCCTTCATCTCCCCATCCTCTCTCCCTTTCCCCCCTGCACTCCTCTCTTCAGGGCAGGTTGAGGGCTTTATAATTAGAACTTCAGAGGCTCGGATCTCAGTGACACTCCCTCCTCCAGCCAGAATCTCCCTTAGGTCCATCTTCACCCCTTTCTTCCCTGGGTAGTCCTCTTCCAGCTTCTCCCGCTCTGCCTCCCTCCATCTACTCTTTCTCTCATCGCTGCCCTTCCTGTCCTGCTCGATGATGATGATGTTGTCAGCTCGGATGGTCCGAAGACACGGAACAAGAGGGGAAAGCGAGGAAGTGGGTGAAGGGGTTTCTTTTTCCTCTGTGTCTTTTCTAACTTTAAGGAATTCCTGCTCCTTGACTGCATCCTTAACCAACTCCTTCAGCTGGCTTTTGTCCTTTTCACATCCTTCCCTGCTATTCTCTCTTTCTCTTCCTTGACTCCTATCCCTGCTCCTGTCTTTTTCCCTCCCCTCACTCAAGTCCCTAAACCTCTCTTTTTTCAGCTCTATATCTCGTCCTCTCCCCAGCTCCCCATCTTGACTCCTGGGGCTTAATTTATCTCTCTCCTTAACGTCTGGCTCATTCCCTGTTTCTCCATCCCTGCTCTTCCTCCATGCACTCTGCGTGAGAATAAATGGGTTTTCATGGACTGGAACTATTGTTTCTACAGACACCTGACTCACTGGTCTGGGATCTGCATCCAGCCACTGGCCTGGATCTGGACTGAGTGACAATTCGCTTCCCAGATTAACTGTTACGAAGCTGTCTGTGTCGCTCAGACCATCAGAAGGAGATCTGACATCCACCTGCAGCAGACAACCGTCTCTCTCCTTCTCCCTGTCACCCAGATACTCCTGCTTCGCCTTCCTTCTCTGGATGATCCCTCGTTTCCAAGCTGGCATGCTGGCAAACTTCTCCTCCTCCTCTTTTTCCCTCCTCTCTCGCTCCTCCTCTTCTCTCCTCTTTTTCTCCAGAAGGAGTTGTTTCCATTCTGGCAGAGAGGAAACAGACATAACAGAAAAGGTGCCCACTTTTGGATAAAACGGTTCCTCTTCAGAGCCTCTGGGAATCCTCTGCAAAGAATAAAATAGCATCAATTTTCTTTCTAATAAACATGCAAAAATGGGAGTTTTGCCACATATAACCGAGGAACAACTACACAACATGGTAACATGTTAGCAGGTTTAATTTAAAGCCAAGTAGGCATTAAAGCACACATTTGTCAGTACTACCCTCCAGTCTATTTATCTGTTTATCTTAAAGGGTAATAATATAACACATGTAATCGATTTAATTTGCAGCACATAATGCAGAACCTTAGTTGTAATATCTTTAATGAAATTTTAGAACACAACTCACTCAAACTCTTGTTTTGGCAAAAATATCACTGCATCCACCCCGACTTTACATCTCCACTTGTGCGTAAAGCGCTCCACTCCACGATGGAAAACCTCCTTTGCCTGTAACGAACAGATTAATCTGTCCTGTCAAAACCCAACTTTTAAAAATGATCAATGACCCAGTCAAGCGATCTCGGGACCTGAGCGGACATCAGAGCAGAAAAACGCCTCTGTCCTCCGTGCGGTTGTAAATATTTCCAGCTCGAGAGCTGCAGCGCTCTAATCCGATAATTACATTCAATTCCCTCTGGAGAGTTTAGTGGCACACACCATATTGTCGGACCTAAGAAAAGGCGTTTAAAGCACACAGCCGTCTGCCCGGCCACTAACCAGCCCTCCCCCGCCTCTGCTCACCCCCGCGTCCCGCAGGGTTAATTGGTAAAGCGGTGGAGGTGGAGGGCGGTGGAACGGGCTGTGGTGTCAGCATGCAGAGCTGCAGCGGGACTTGAAGCAAATCAAGCACGATCAGCTCCACTGACGGAGGCGTGTACCCAAAACTAACGGAATATCTTCATTGCTGATTATTTGTATTTTTATCCCAAAATTATTTTCTAGTGTCTCTGATGTAGAAAACATACAGTCAAAAAAAAAAAAAAATGTTATTCATGTTTATTCATATTCATAAACACGAGAGCCTTTTGATTGATATGATATGTAGTTCAACTGTGACATATCAGCTTTAAAATAAAAATGAAAAAAAATTTTTTTTTATCAAACATCTGCTCCTTAAACTCTTAAAACTTGACTCATAAAAATAAGAAAGAAACCTAAAAAAAAGACACAATTTACCAGAACAAGTGAACTTTCCACTTTTATTTAACATGTTCTTAAAAATACTGAAAGCTGTCAGTAAGGCACACATGGGGAAAACATTAGTGTAAAAAAAAACATACCAAATGAGACATTACAGTACTCTGAGAATTGGCTAATACTAATACTGCTGCCTTGATAATACCTTATTTATCAAGCATGATAAACGTTAAAAGTATTTTGTTTGACACGTTCAGCTTCACGTCTTTAAACAATCGGTCTGATCTCACCGTCGGTGAAGGAGATACATTCATAGTAGCAGAAACATTGTGACTTTGTTCTGTCACAAAGCAGAAAAAGAAAAAAAGCTTTTGCCAGTATGAAATCTCAGTGAGATGTCGTTTTTCAAAGGAAAGTTAAACCTGAAATTAGCTTCCAGAGAAACACAGTGTTAATGTACTTGTCTTGGGCGCTGTAACAGCCAGTAAAAATATACAGTAAAACAATTCAGTGTATTAAAATAATATTCTGTATAAAAATGTTTCAACCTAATTGTATCAAAATTAGCCGTTTTAAGAAGACTGACACCTCTGTATGACCAGGGGAGCTGGCTATGTTTCCACACAATGACATAAACTGAAATTAAATACATTTGAAATGACAAAATCAGCAGACATCAGGCTCAGGAGGTCCACAGAAACTCTTTTGTAGTCAGTTTTAAACCATTATTTATGACAGATTCAGATCACAGCACTGGGACGACTGCTGCTTCAGTTCTTCTTGTGGTCGTCAGCGTCCTGGTTGGCCGTGGCGTCGGCGCTGCCTCCGTGTGGCTGCGCAAAGAGCTGCATCTTGCTGTTGAGCTGCACGCACAGGTAGGCTAAATCCTGTTTGTCCAGAGAGTGCGCCAGAGCCAGGTAGGCCGACAGAGCCCCCGCCAGCAGGAGCCTGTCCAGGGATAAGGCCGGCAGGAGCCACAGCACCACGCCCAGCTCCAGGCACACTGGGTGGCGCAGGTGGGACAGGAGGCGCTGGGCACGGGGCGACTTGTGAGAGAGGGGGTCCCCCAATCCGAGACAGTCGTAATACACCTGAGGGAGGAGGTTAGTAAGTAAATGAAGTTTAACCATGCCTGTGCACGTGCACAGTTTGGGAGCACCGAAGTTACTGATCTAAGTGATGCCAATTACTTGGGTCAGTATTTTACTCTCTATTGATTGATTAAAAAGGCATTCCATTCAAATGTTGCTCCCTACCTGCTTGATGCCCAGCAGTTCTGGGTAATCAAAGATCATGAGGATGCTGCAGATGATGGCCCAGCAGAGGAAGTGCAGCGAGAAGCAGAGGAGGGGGAACCAGACACTCCAGGGTGCCTGACGCACTGACCACAGGCAGGGGGCGTTAGTCACGGGCTGCCAGTAGCGAATCAAGATCTAACACAGGAAACAGAGCAATGGTGCACACTGAAAGGTGTGATTAACACTAAGGGAGCAGTAAGTTATGCTTAATGATTTGAGCTTCTCTGTGACAGTAAACACTAATAGAAAGGGCGATGCTGTACCTGGAGGGCGAGTGCTGTGGTAAAGCAGTATGCCGTCCTGTTGAGGGGCCCCAGCACTGACTGCAGCGCCTGTTTGACAGGCAGCCAGGCCAGCAGGCTGTGCTGTACAATGAAGAGGGCCAGCAGCCCCAGATCCACAGCAAGAGCCCTCAGAACAGAGCTGTCCCGCAGAGCCACCGACCACGGTATGGAGTCTTAGAAGTGGGAAATCAGAGGAATAAAGGTCACTTTAAAATTGACTGCTGGTGGTAGTGGGACAAAATTGGTACAACCACACTTATGTGATGAAGGGGTATCAATACATTATGTCCCCAAAGGAAAATAAACAACTGCCCTCATAACCATGTAGGTATTAGGCAATCCTAATAACATAGTTACTGTTATTGTAACTAGGACTCATTGAAAATGCCACAAAAAACAGAAAATCGAACTGTTAGCATGAACAGCTAAAACGTGGGGATCTAATTAACGAACCCAATATTCCTGCTTATCCGAAATCACAGTCAGCGTGTTAAAATTGGGAAACCAGCTTTCAAACACTCCCCATTTGGTCGATATTTGATATAAGCAAATCATGCTTTTAAGCCCGTAATGATAATGTTCCTTTTATTAAATAGAATAAAATACTAAATAATAAAATAGCCCTAAAAAATAAGAAAATCTTTTCGCCCAACGTGGGGCTCGAACCCACGACCCTGAGATTAAGAGTCTCATGCTCTACCGACTGAGCTAGCCGGGCGCTGATATCAAGTAACCGCCCAGTGGCATTTAAGGCGTATATAGTGAACGTCACAATTGACCTATAAGACGTATATCAATTCAACATTTGTTAAATTAATTTATAGTATCCTTTATGGTAATTTTTTTCCATAGCCAAAAAGTATATGAGGTATTTAAAGGTTTTACAGATATCGCCTCCACCAGTGTTTGGTAATCTCTCCTGGCCGCCTGCCGCTTACGGGACTTTACCTTGACAGAGTGTCGTCTCCCCCGTGATGTTATGGTAAATGGCTCGAAACGAGACAAACCGAATGAGATCTGCACCGGATATGAAAACAAACGCAAAGTTTAGCAAAGACGTAGTGCAGAAAGCCAAGCCACGTACCGTGACTGACGCCATTATCAGTGCTTATCGCGAACAGTTCCGGAAGATGGGAGGTGGTTGTAGTATCCGATTTAGGCACAAGGTGGTGCTACTGTGCGGCGCCGCACAGTAGCACCACCTTGGAGGTGTATCAGAGGAGACAAATCCAAACACAAAACTAAGGAGAAACAAATGGTAGGAGTGGATGACTTTATTAGGGTATCTCATTAGGTATCACAGAATCTGTCTTCGTTAACTAAGCTTAACATTAGCCCTGTAGCACTCTACGTGGTAGTTTCTGTCACAGGATGTCACTCGAATAGATTCTGTGGATCCCTGGAAAAACAAAGAGATAACAAAGCACTCAGAGTGCTTCTTTGTGCAATAATTTGCTGCGAATTGAATGATGAAATATTTTGCATAATTTCTGTGAAGCTCACTTCTGTTGGGAGTATCGGCAGCCTGCAGGCAGCACAGCGGGGAGCCTGGACCCTGAAACCATGAAGAAGTTTCACTGAAAGTTCACAGAGGTCGAAACGTGAAGCCAACAAAGGTGTGAGTTTTCTCCTGTTCAGCCTGTCTGGCAGGGTTTCCCCCTTTTCTCTTGAAAAGGACTATTGTTGCTACATAAAACACCCACCTGTGGTAGTCGCTGACACAGTAGATCCTGTGGTGTGAGTCAACGGCAAAAGGCTGACCCTCCAGGCTCTGTCTGCAGACGGCACAGCGAAAGCAGGATGGGTGGTAGGGTTTCCCACGAGCCTGCAGGATCTGATCATCCAATTTAATGTCACTTTCATGCATGTGAAACCACACATACACTCACAGTGCTGAGAAAAAGTATTTGACCCCTTTCTGGTTTCTTAGTTTTCTTTGCACATTTGTCACATTTACATGTTTCAGATCATCAAACAAATTCTAATATTAGACAAAGATAACCTGAGTAAAGCAATTCAAAGACATGCTGTGTTAGTTTTATGCCAGATGGGACTCAAACCTTATAAAAAATTCAACAGTCCAGAGAATATTTTCCCAAAAGTCTTGGGAATCATCAAGTTGTTTTTTGGTAAATGCCAAACAAGCTTTTATGTTCTTTTTGATCAGCAGTGGTTTTCTCCTTGAACTCTTCCATGGATGCCATTTTTGCCCAGTCTCTTTCTTATTGTTGAATCATGAACTCTGACCTTAACTGAGAAAAGTGAGGCCTGCAGCTCTTCAGATCTCGTTCTGATTCTTTTGTGACCTCCTAGATGAGTCATCGATTCGCTCTTGGAGTAATTTAGGAAGGCTGACCGCTCCTGGGAAGGTTCACCACTGTTACTGTTAAGTTTTCTCCATTTGTGGATAATGGCTCTCACCATAGTTTTCTGGAGTCCCAAAGCCTTTGAAATGGCTTTGTAACCCTTTACAGACTGATAGATGTCAGTGACTTTGTTCATCAGCTGTTTCTTTAGATCGTGACACAATGTGTTGCATTTTGAGGGGGTTATTTTAGCCTTCTTCACTTTCTCAGACAGATGATTTCTTGATTCAGCAGGTCTGGCAGTAATCGGGCCTGAGTGTGACAAATGAAATGAACTCAGCTTTCCCAAACAAATGTTGTCAAATGTAGGGCAGGCAAGTTTGAATAGATTTTAATCCATTAATAAATGAAATGGTCATTTAAAATATTTTTCTAATATTAAAATGTATTTGATGATCTGAAACATGTGTGTGTGACAAATATAGAAAAAAAACTAAGATCGGGAAGGGGGAAAATGCTTTTTCACAGTACTGTTAAAGTAAATAAATTGATAGTTACCACATCTGTGATCAAAAAGCCACAGCTGTTACACACTTCAGGGGACCGATGAACTCTAGAGAACTGCAGAAAATACCATGAGTACCAGCAAAATACCACCACCCAAATAGATTAGTTAATAAAGTTATTCTGTCATTTTACAACCGATTAAAAGATCATATACTTACCAAAAAGTCATCCTCACAATATATCATCCCTGACACTGTATAGAAAGGCTTGCCACTGAGCGTTTTACCTGAAAACATGCAAAAGCTTAAATATGTAGACCGTTATACATCACACTGGACTATCAGAGAAGCATTCACACGAGGAGAACTCACTGCAAACGTTGCATGTGAAGCACACGCTGTGGAATAAACATCCCATCGCCTGACACGCTCGTCCTGCTCCGTACACGGCTTGACTGCATCTCGTACAAGTTCCTGAATAGACATGAAGAATAAATGGTACAACTGGCAGCACACCTGAATAATAAAATCAAAGTCTATGCTAATTCACCAGAAAGAAGGTGAATATTCAGTCTTTTCCATTCTTACCAAAGTAAACACTGTCACTGTAACTGGGATCCATCTCAGCACCAGTTTGCCCACTGCTCTGAGTCTGCAGCACGGCTGTCTGGAGGTCTAATTTTATGTGCAGTGCAGACAGCTGTAAGATGAGCTGCTTGTTGGGTTTATGACAGTTTCATTTGCTGTCTTTGCTCTCTGAAGGGCAAAACCTTCAGAAATGACTCCTCCGAGGTGGCTGAAAAACTATGGACAGAAAGTAGTTATGTGTGAAAGAAAACACAAATAAAGCAGTAAAAGTATCTCGATTTTTTACTTATACAGTATTTAAGTAGCTGTTTAGTGTTTTTAAAAGTTTCTAATGGTGGACAACAACCACAATGATGAGATAAAAATATGAGTACATCTTTTAGAAAAAGAAAAAGATAGTGCTTATCTCTTGAGTTTTTTCTGTTGCTGCTACTGTGAGAACCTTCAGCTTTAAGCAGCCCTCTATTTAGAAATTGTATTCTCGGGTAAGCTAAGAGATGAAATGTGTCAGAGCAGCAGAGGAAGGAGCCTGAAGGTGAAAATGAACCTGCAGCACATTCAGCCTACCACAGCGCTCGCATTGTGAGGACACTGGTTTAAACATCTGACTCCTCTGTGTTTATACGGTAACGGCTACAATCAGCTACAAGATAAAAACAGCCATTCATACTAACAATGCATGAATACTGGATAATGGATGCTGAATATGGAGGTACCACGGAGTGAAGGAGGACATGCAAGGAGTTGGTGTTATTGCAGGATGTAAGGATAGGCAAAATGCCCATCAGTCTTATTGATAATTATAATAATAATAATTATATTTTAACATTCACAGGAACTCCTTTTATTTTAAACGTGCTGTTTAAAAAAAAAAAACCCACTTTTACTCGGATAAAATTTTGATAAAAGGAAAGGTGAGAGTTTCAGCACTTCTTCATGAATTTCCTTTTTCATCAAAAACTGAAAATAAGAAAATAACTAAATAAGAGCCTTTTTAAATGAGTAATCTAAATATTTTGAAACTGGAAAAAATACCAATATCTTTAGAAAGAACTTCAGAGCTCAACTTTTAAGTGAATCCAAAAGAATAAAGTACCAAAGTACATGCCTGAGTCTTATATTTTGGCAGCCTAAATGTGCATTTTTAAATATTGAGCAGTGAAGCCTTTTCTAGGATCATCTGTCTTGTGATACTGCCCTCATGTGGACTCCTTAGGACCTTCCTCTCATAAGTCGGTCACTAAAACCAGACACGCCCAAAGAGCCAGAAATACCTGCACCAGGTAAACACCGACTGACTGTAACTGAACAATAGAGAGCTGGGGTTGTTTAAGTGGCTCTTTACACTTTTTAACCTTTAATCATTTGGTCCTTAATCCTCCTCTTTTATTTTAAAGTCTTTAATCTTTCCATTTGAAAACGACAGCTTGTTACTATATCGTAAGTGTATTACAGCACAGTCATTTAAAGTTTCTTGTGTGTCTCCATTAGCTTTCACGCAGAGAGAATAAAGAACAGCAACTCATGAAGCTCGTGTTATGGATCTACAGCTACAGTTGGAGCAGGGGAGGGATGGAGGGAGGGGGCGTCTGACAGCTGCTGATTCCTCACTGAGGTCCTCTTGTGAAGCTGTCTGCTTCCATCACAACGCCCACTCTCCTAGCTGTCAGACTGGTTCACCAAAAACCTTGCATGTCGTTTGTATGTTGGTTGTGTGTGTGTGTGTGTGTGTGTGTGTGTGTGTGTGTGTGTGTGTGTGTGTGTACTGTGTCGTTT
>VUQG01022006.1:25037-56703 GCA_015106755.1 Etia nguti | reverse complement strand
GAATTTTTTGTTTGTTTTTTTTTTTTTTTTTTTTAAATAATCTTTTTATGCTAGATTTAAACTTCACGATTTTCTGGGCTGAAATAATCATCAGGAAGTTTAACTTAAAAAAAAGGTTTTTATCATATTTATGAAATGACTTCTAAATAACTTTGAACAGTGTGACGTTCTCAGCACGCCCACTGTTTACGGTTACAAGAAGCCCTTTGTGGACTAGTTTTTACAGGTTCAGGTTAAAGAAGGACTTTATTTTGCTTTGGCTTGAGAGAGAGAAAGAGCTAACATTATGTTCACCGCTTTGAGAGTGGGATTTAATTCAATATATTTATTTTATCGCTTGTTTTGGTTTTAAATCCTAGATTGTGTGTTTAGTATTAGGTTTCTTGATATTTTTAGCAGATATGGTCCAGGCAGGAATTATTATGGGATTGCACATGTAAGGGTTTCATCTCATTCAGACTAGCAGGGCATGTAAGTAAATGTGGAATTTCTTGAATTCCATTCACAGAACTGATGTGAAATAGGGATAAATCAGGAAGTAGGTCAACTCGCATTTCGCAGAGTCTGGTGAAAGTAAATAACAGGCAGAAAATAAAAAAAGTTAAGAGAAGAGTTCTGATATTTGCAGAGAAGATGGGAAGCAGGGCAGTAAGGTTGTAACTGTAGGAATAAGTGTGCTGTGTAATGTGTAATATGTGAGGGTGTGTGAACTTCCCCCTATAATTTGCATAGGTTAGAAGATATTCACATGGAGCGTGTTACTTGTACACCTTCCTATTCATACTCTTATCTAATCAACCAGCTAGTCATGTAGCTGCACCTCAGTGCAGGTCATGAGCTCCAGTTAACTTTAAACATCAGAATGGGGAAACATTTCTAATGAGAGGGTATTGCTGGTGCCTGATGAGCTAGTTTGAGTCCATCTGGGCTCACTGATCTCCAGGGGCTTTCAGCACCACGGTCTCCAGGTTTTACTCTTTACATGGCCCATGGTAAGGTCACAATTTGGCATCAGCAGAGTGAATCCAGTGACCCAGCCTGTCTTTAGTCAGCAGTCCGGGCTGGTGATGTGGGGATGGTGTTTTTTGATGCACTTTGATCATTAATGGTATTTTTACCAACTGTGTTCATACCAGAATGGCTGCAGGTTACAATATTCCAATAGCTGCTTGCATCATGTTAACACACCAAGTCACCAACAAAAAGTAGCTTCAGAGCATGATCACGAAAGCAGTCATGATGAAGTGGCATCCTCAATCACCAGATCTATTTCCAGCAGAGTCGAGTAACCTCTAGCATGAACGTGCAGGCAAAGAATCTGCCAAAATTATGCAATGTTGACGTCAGGAACTGTAGAAATGTCACAGAAGTATGTGGACACAGGATGTTTAAATAGAAAAGACCACCGAAAACAACACCTGTAACCACATCTGGTTTATAAAAGCCTCGCTACTGTTGAGAAAAACTGCTTCTCCCAGAGTTAGAAAAACATTCTCAGGAGAAAACAACGGGAGAGTCACCTCATTATGCTTTTTAAAACTGGTTCACCCTCTCTTTACTCACTAGGTGAGTCACGTTTATCGAAATTCAGTTAATTTGCGCTTGTCTGCTACTTCAGTGCATGGGAGTAGGTGTGCCTGGAGCTGCTGTGTTTGCTCAGGTGTGAACAGAAAAATCAGCTGGACCGTTTAAGGATGTGTTTGTTTCTTTTATATATCATTAAGACCACAAGTATTTGGTCACAGATATAAAAAATAAACTAATCTAATACATTTTATGGGATCTTATCTTTCAGGGTGAACCAAAGTGACTAAAGTATGATATAATTATCCCTGTAGAGCTATGCATTTGTTGATTTCCTCTTGAGATTGGTTTACAGCATATTCACATTATTGGATCTGATTTCCAGAATGCCAGCAGGAGGTCGTTCGACCAGATAAAGGCTTGAATGTGACCGTGTCCACCGAGCAGCCACAATGTTCTGTGTGTATCGTCAGCGAGGTGAACAGCACACAGTCTTCCTGCCACTCTTCTCTCTCTCTGGTACCTGAAGTTGAGACCACACTGGAGTTTTCCTGCCTCCAGCCTGTCGAGCAGTCTTACACTGTGACGATTGCACGTTCCATCGGTGGGTTTACTGACAAAATACACAAATGGCACGTTCGGCTTCAATCGGACCTCGTTTAAAGTGTTTTATACTTTTGAATGCAAATCTAGAGCAAGTATTCATTTAGTCTAATCATGGCTTCAAGGATAGATAATTCATTGATGTAAAAACTACTGTGCAGGAGCCTCTACTTTCACAGTTCTTTCCTACCCTGACATTTATTGCTTTAGACTTTGCATTATTTTTTTAAATTTATTATTTATTTTTTAATTTGCTTCTAATTAATCCTCAGAAAACAATATCTTTTCCCCCAGTCAAGTCAATTGGTGGCTATTTCTATTCTGATAAAAAGCTCAAAGCTTGTATGCAATCCACTTAGATATAGCAGTGGTGTCTAGGTTTATTCATTTATTAATTTTTCTAAAGACATTTTCAGTGTTATGGAGATTAAGCATAATTAAGGTGTGAGTACCATTTTTTTTTTTTTACCCATCTGTGTATCTTTTCTTGTCTTCGACTAAAATCCAGAATGCACTGAGAATGCCTGCAGCCCGCCAACTCTGCAAACTCAACCATCCATCCTGACTAACTTTGCCAGAATCTTCACCTGGGATCTGAATTCAGCTCAGGACACAGTCGTGCGCCTGAGCATCATCGGAGGAAGGCTGACGGACACATCACAGCCATGCTCAGATGGATATCAGTTCTCTGTGTCCACATCCAAAGCCAACAGCAAGGCCCAGACTCAGTACTGTCGAGGTGGTTCTGTGAATAGTTTGTATCTGATCAATCCAGCTGTCGTGTCTCTGCAAGTGAAACCAAAGTCTCAGGTGGCCAGTGAGCTGTTTCAGACCTCTGTCACACAACTGAGTAAGAACTGTTTGCTAAATATAGACTCTCTTTTAATTAGAAGCTTCTTAGGATTAATGCTGAGTTTAACTGGAGCTGCACCAGCTGTTAAGTAGCCCAGTTATAGCTTAAAACTTTTAAAATGAGTCACCAAAAATCAGTCAGATTTTAAAAAATGATTTAACTGTGTGCATTTGCTCTAAATATTTACTATTTTGTATTTGCATTCAGACTTTCATAGAAATAGGTTTCTTGCTACTTGCAGATGATTTGTGTGAACAAAAAAAATTTATCCTGTAATTTGCTATTTGTGGGTCTGAAGATATTAGATTATAGTGGGGTTTAATGGTGCTGGTAGACAGAGCCAAGCTGGCCAATGGTGGCAGCACACTTCAGAGTTTTTCCATCCATCACTAAAGGCAAAAGTGAGTAATTTAATTAAAGCTTTAATGGTGGACTCTATTACAAGGACCCTGTGAAGGGATTGGCTAACAGCTGGGGCAACTCAACCCTGGCCTCTGTCTCACTCTGCGTTTCACTCTGTTTAGAAACTGAGATCATAAGCGTTGATTCCAGCACAACCATGGTCCTCAGCCGGGACCCGAAGGAATCGGTGTGTGAAGTGTGCATCCCTGAAGGCCCCACTCTCACCTGCAGCACGGAAAAGACGCTGAACAATGTTGAGAAACTGTCAGTGGTGTTCAGCTGCCCGAAACCTCAAGACGGGTTCAATGTGAAGATTAAAAAGACAATAGGTGAGAGCTTCTGGAGCTATGTGACAAAAAAATAAATATTATAATAATAAAGGTTAAAAAATCAAGCCAATCAGTTGCTGTCCAGATGGTATTGCATGGTGGATCAACATTTGTTCTCTTAATAATTCCATCAATGTTGACAACATCTCCAACACCACTGGCTGAAATCCATCCCCGATCCATGACAGAGCCTCAACCGTGTATTACAGATGGCTGTAGATGCTCACTGTTGTACCTCCCTCATGACCTCCTCCGTACATATTGACAGCGATTTTAACCAAAATTTTCAAATTTGGATTCATCACTCTGTAAGACCTACATTGATTTTCAATCCAGTTCTTGTGTAATTTGGCATACCTCAGCCTTTTGTCCCTGTATCACTTCCCTTAGAATGGCTTCTTCATAGCCACCCTTCCACTGAGACCATTTCTGAACAGTAGACGAATCAACTGAAGAGCCAGATCTCTCAACTCTTGTTTCGGGTCTTTGCTGGACATGACCTTCAGATACTATTCATCCACTGTAGATATGACTTTCACAGTACTGCAGGTTACTTAATAAAACACAAACCTAGATATTAATTTCCAGCTTGTATTAATGAGTTATTTATAGATTAAATATAATATGTATTGTACAAGGTTTTGTTTTAATATTTACGCATTTATCTGTAATATCTTTTCTGCACTTATTTCTTCATTTACTTTGGCATCTCTCTCATGGATGGAAAACCTCACATTTCATCCTCCTCAGCCATAATGTGAAATTCAAATTTTTCTCATTTCTTCATCCAGAATGCACCAAGACTTCCTGCAAACCTTCTGCAGCAGAAATTGTTCCTGACCAACTTAATGCCTTCAAAAGATCCTTGACGTGGGACATCAGTGTCCCAGAGAGTACTGTATTAACTCTGGACTTTCCTGGTGGTGGTTTGAAGGACATCTCTGCAGGGGGGACCTGCCCAGATGGCTATCAGTACTCCGTGAGTACAACTAAAAGCAACGGCGTAATCAATACAAACAGCTACTGCAAAGGCGGGACGGTGTCTGATCTGAATCTGCTCGGAGCAACGACTGTGACTGTTGAAGTGCCCAGAGGAGAAAAACTGGAGTCGGCAGCATTTAATGTCAAAACAGCACAGAGAGGCAAGTTTGAACACTTTCTAGAACCCGTAGAGGAAGATGTATTATTCATTTTATATTAAAAAAAACCCCATCAAAGCATATATTTATGGAGACATATCCTTAACAATGACTGATAAATCCTTTAAAATTATAATGATTCAATCATTGCCTCTTTCTATATTTGCAGCTAAGGACCAATAACTTAAATGTAGTTACTTTAATCTGTATATATTTGACCTGGATGTTGATTAATAGGGAAAGCAAAGCTAAGCTTTCTTTCTTATCCCCAGCCAAATGTTAAAAAGTTATACCAAAATAAATTATATGCTATATCTGATTAAATTTTGTGTGAAAATAAATAAATAAAAAATAAATAAAAAGAAGAATGTTAATTATGTTTTTATGACAAACCAACTATAAATATATTTATGTCTCCCTTCTTACTTTAACCACAAACAGCATAATACACGTTTTTCTATTTTATTTTGTTAAAGGTCTGCTGAGGCTGATGGAAATGTTTAGTTTTATAAGATTATGTGATCAGGAGTTTTTTCATGAACTGATTTGGCTTAAAAGTGTTAATGATGTAAAGTTGTGATTAAGAGTTTCCATACACTCAACTAACTAACTGTTATTTTTCCAGGGTGGAATGATTATATTGCATACATCTTTAATGACTTTGATAAACAATAATTGGATGCACAAGTTTGAATTTTTTTGGATTAAAGAAAATCCACAGTGTCAAAAGTATACATACAGACTCAAATATATTTGTATACCCATTTAAATCTTTTAATAATTGCTGCTGAAAGTTCTGCAAGGTCTTTTAACTTGACAGGGCAAGCAAACTTCATGTGTGATGATGAATGAGTACAACTGGTAGTTTCTCTCTGCCAGCATATAAAGGATGTCTTTGCCAAGTCCAAGGGAACTCTGTGAAGATCTAAAAAGGAGAATTTCAGATTTACACAAGTTGGGAAGGTGTCTTGGAGACAGTTCTAAACAACTGCAGATTCCAAGTCAAACAGTTCTATGTAAGTACAAGTTATTTGGATGTGTTACCACTTTGCTGAGATCTGAAAAAAGACCCAAACCGTCACCCTAAGATGAAAGGAGGTTGTTTAGGATGTTCAGGAACAACCCAGGAATCACCAAAGCTCAAGCCTGCCATAAAATGGAAACTGCTGGGACACCACTGTCACTGTCCACAGTGAAGCTGGTTTTACATTACCATGGACTAAGAGTGTGCTGACCAAGAAAGGAACCCTTTTTTCCAAAATCGACAGCTTCAAACTAGACTGAATTTTGCAGCTGTCCACATGGATGAGCCAAATGCCTTCTAGAGAAAAATCTCTACCACTGTCACTACACACTGTCAAAGCATGGTTGTGGTAGCATCATACTCTGGGGCTGTTTTCCTGCTAGTGCTACTGGTACATTACATAAAGTGAATGGAAAAAGTTAAGAAGCAGGACTACCTTCAAAATCTCCATCTTCACCTCAAATCAACACCTAGATGGTTGAAACTTGGACATAGTTGGGTGTTCCAACAGGACAATGATCGCAGATGCACATCAAACTGGTTTTGGGATGAGTAAAGCAGGCTAATGTTAAGCTTCTGGAATGGTCCAATGGTCTTTCCAAAACCCCAACCTGAATCCTTTTGAAAGTTTGTGGAGCAGGCTTAAAAAGCTGGGCTTGTCCCAGGAAACCAACCAATTTAAAAACAAAAAAACAAAAAAAAACAACTACCAATTCTGCCAAGAACAGTGGTCAGATATCCAGACAGAATTATGCCAGAAGCTTATTGATGGAAACCAAAAGCATCTGGTTTAGGTTAAACATGATAAGAGTAATTTAACCAAATATTAGTGGGGGTGTATGTATACATGTGAGCTTGTAGGTATACTTTTGACCCTGTTGGATTAGAGAAAATCCAAAATAAATTCAAACTTGTGCACCCAATTCTTGTTTTTTAAAGTAATTAAAGATGTATGTTGTCCAATTATTCCACCCTGGAAAAAGAACTGTTCCAAGAAATCATTAAAACCCCAAATTGCCATGACATTATGCTCATGATGAGTGCATATAAAATCCTGGTCACAACTGTAAACCACTAGAAAATTATTTCATGTCTGTCTAATATGAATATTTTATCAGACTAGCGATAAAGCTGAATTATCTTCAGCTGGATCAGCATCTCACATTCTTGTGAACCTTTTGTTTTTAGCTAGCAGAATGATGTCTGTGGCCTCTGACAAGAAAAACAAAATTATCATCACGAAGGTGAATCAAGAGCTCGACTGCAGCGTGTGTACAGGCATGGCGCCTTACCAGAAATGCAACCCTAAAACCCTAACACTGCTTGCTCCTTGCAACGTCTCAGTAGAGTTTACCTGCCCTCGACCTCAAGATGTCTTCAGTGTGGAGATCAACCGAGATATTGGTATGTAGAGTTAAAATATATGTGAAGTCAGGTCTTATGGTCTAATTTGTCTATACTTGAAATTTGTGCAATCCCTCAGTTTAGCTTCGGTTTCTTTAACATCTCCTATCTAAAAGGACCTTTCTTCTGATTGGAGAGCTTGGGGAAGCCTCTGTGGGGGGTATCATCTAGTTTTCATGAGATACCTAAGTAGCATTCTGCGCCTGGAAATGACCATGTGAACAAAATACATGATGAGCTGATTAGCTTATAGTGAAAGTACATGCAAAAAACAAAACTATTCAAAGCAGTCTGATGACTGAGCTTTTCACAGCTCTGACTGTTTACAGTGATCTTGTTGTCTGAAACACAGTGCTGGAAACATTCCTGACAGATTTTGTCCTAAATTGATGTGAAATAGTTGATCTGCAGAGACTGTGTGATAGCATCACACAGTCTCTGCAGATTTATTGGCTGCACATCGATGATGTGAATCTCTGGTTCAGCCAAATTCCAAAGGTGCTTTATTGCAGTTCTATCTGGTGACTGTGGAGGCCATTTGAGTACAGTGAACTCACTGTCATGGTCGAGAAACCAGTTTGAGATAATCTGAACTTCGTGACACGGCGTGTTATCGTGCTGGGATCAACCATCAGAAGATGGCACATTGAGTTCATAAAGGGATTTCGGCTGCGGTGCTAAAACAATGCTCACTTGGTACTGAGGGGCCCTAAATTGTGCCAAGGTAATATCCTCCACACCACTGCATCATCATCACCAGTCTGAGCTGCAGATACAAGGCAGGAAGGATCCATGCTTTCATGGTGTTTATACTAACTTCTAACTTCTGATCCCACCATCTGAATGTCAGACCAGGCAATGTTTTTCCAGTCTTCTGTTGTCCAATTTTGATGAGGCCATGTGAACTGTAGCCTCAGTTTCCTGTTCTTAGCTAACAGGAGTCATAGCCGGTGTGGTCTTCTGCTGCTGTAGCTCATCTGCTTCAAGCTTCAGTGTGTCATGTGTTCAGAAATGTCCTTCTGCATACCTTAGTGGTAATGAATGGTTATTTGTGTTACTCCTGCATTCGTTTTAACTTGAAGCTGATCATTTTTCGCTGACCTCTGGCACCAAAACGACATTGATACTCACTGGATATTTTCTGTTTTTCGATGGTTTTGTGGGAAAATCCCAGCAGATTAGCAGTTTCTAAAATAATCCGACCAGCCCATCTGACACAAAAATAATACCACACTCAAAGCCACTTAAATTACCTTTCCTCCCCATTCTGCTCAGTTTGAACTTCAGCAAGTCATTTTGATCATCATTTAGGTCTACTTGCCCAATGCATTGAGTTGCTGCCATGTGATTGACTTATTAGATATTTGCATTAAAGAGCAGTTGTAGGTGTATCTAATGAAGTGGCCTAGAAATGTACATGACAGAAAGTAAATGCATGTTTAAATTTTAAAGCGGTCAGAAGCTGATTAGACATAATTTACACATGAAGAGGTGCTAAAGCTAACACCGATTAGAGGTAAAGACAAAGCTGAAGGTTTAAACAAATTTAATGCAAGTGGACTTTGTGCTATGACTGACATATGTTGCATTAGATGTGTAAATGTTGCTCTGTGCTCATCAGAATAGAACTACTGTACAATGGAAATGGTAAAGACTGGGAGCGTGTAGTAGAATCAACTTAACCTCCAGAGCCGGAGATACCTGGAGAAAGGTAGGAGAGGGAGGGGGAAAAGGCCATTGGACACTCACCATCTCTTTTGTTTCATCTGTATCTGCACAGAGGCCCCATTCTCTGGTGACCATGTTCAGGCCGAGTCCTCGGTGTTCCCAGAGTTCAACCGAACCTTCAACTGGGACTTGAAAACTGGCTTCACTCACACATTCCAACTGGACTTCCCAGAACAGGGACTGAGACAGATTTCCAATGAGGACACATGCCCGGATGAGCACAAGTACTCTTTTATTATCTATTTACGTGGGCAGGCAAATATTGGTACTTTCTGCAGAAGAGGACCTGTGACCACAATCCAGGGTCGCTACAAGGGCCGCGTGTCCATGCAGGTGCCGGCGAATGCAAAGATGGATCCTTTTGAGTTCAAACTCAGTGGCGGGCCTGAGACAAACAGTGAGTCATTTTATATCTACAAAAAAACCTCAGACAAGACAGACAGCACAATAAATCATTGTACAGAACTTATAACAAAACACTTTCTAGTGACATTACCATAGTTAATTTTCTCACATTGCCACATGGAAAATGTTAAATTTTTTTCATGAAAATCTGGGCTTTCATTTAATAAATTAATAAACACTTTTGTTTGTTTGTTTATACATTTATTCAGATAGGGCAGCACAGAGTAGACTAAAACAAATGCAGCATGGTCTGGGATGAATCCAAAGTACTGCTGCAAGGCCTTTAGAAAACTGGCTGCCTGTCCTACCAGGTGTATCACAGGAGTGTCCAAATAACTTGCAAAGTGACGAGGATACAGAACGCTGACTTGGTGTTATATATCCTCGTCGCCTTTTGGTATTCATACGTTTTTATGCTCTCAAGGAAAGGACAGTCAGAATATCCAAAATATTATTTCTTAACTTGGCACATGAAGATCTTTTTCATTTAATGATAAAAGGAAAGATTTGGTATAGTTCAGGTGTCAGTTGCTCACTGTTTTACTTCACACCCATAAAGAATCATTTTATCATAAAGAATACATAACTATAACAGCAAAAATTAGTAAATAGGTTAGAAGTAATCTTTTGTGTTTTTGTGTTGTAACATTTTACAAAAAATTATGAAATCTTTAACATTTTTTGAAGCACTTTACCAAAAGGCTGTTCATCCTTCAGCAGCTTTAATACTGTTAGAACCAACTTCGCTTGGGAGTGATGTTACTCCCAGCTCTGATTTCCGAGCAACACAATAAACAGATGTCAGGGCCGTAACATCACAGCTCTTGTTTCTTCACTTTCTGTTGATAGGTTTAATGAACTTTAAAGGGGTTTTAAACAAAGTTAAAGTACATTAAAAGCCACAGCTCCCGTTTTCTGCTTCTAACCTCAGTGTCCGCTGCTTGTTTCCTCTCAGTGGTCGCGATAGTGGAGGTCAACCTACCACGAGGTGTATCGGACACAACACTCGTGACTGCCAACTTCCCTCGAGACTTCCCTGACAACATGCAGGTGCAGTGGAAATTCACAGTGCCTGGGATGCACAACTACACCGTGCACTTTGATCACGTCACAGCCCCCAAGTGCCTCAACAATGGAGAGGTGATGGTAGAGTATCAGGCAGGGGCCAAGACGGTGACCAAAGCTCTGACGGATCCTCAGCCGGAGCATCAACAGGGCAACTTCAACATGGTGCTGATGAACTGTGAAACCAACACGACGCTGCCAGGTCTCACCTTGAACTACAGCGTCTCTGTAGTGAGGAGCGGCCGTCCAGGTACAGCGTTCAAACATAAACAGCTGGGACTCATACACAGTTTTGTTTTGTTTTTTAAACATCAAGCTATTTTATGTGTCTATCCCACTACTGCCATTTCCTTTAACTATGGTAGATATTGTAATGTAATTATTTATGGTTTTCAATCAGTTTATGCAATTTGTATGAGCAAAAATTGCATTTATTTAGCCAATCCTTGTTGGTTACTTCTTACAAAACAACACTTATGTTCATTACATTATGTATCATGTTAACACAAAAATATAGATAAATTGGAGACTGTGTAACACTTTTATCAACCACCCTTTACAGTGAAGTCATAGTACAGAGGGTCCGAATCTAAACAGGCATTTTGTTTGCACATTGAATGTTTTCATTGTGAATTTGGGAACAAAATTCTTCAGGAAATCTGCAGCCTGTTCAGGTTTGCACAGGTAGTGCAGCTCCTCCACGATGGTACATTCATATGTGTCATCAACAGATGATGGCAGGTTCACCCTGAGCACATGAGATGAGCGTGAGCGAGTCTGGAGACTGTTACGAACCTGCATTGTATGTGTTTGTTTTGTGCCCCTAGACGGGTCGTAACAAGACAATGTGGCAAAATATTATGATGCCTATGAGGATGTGAAGAGAACAAATTTTAGTGTCCATTTGATGGATGCCTCACAGCAAGGAGGTTTTGAATGCGCCGGTCAGCCGGGCCCTGTTCAGGGTGTACCCTGCCTCTCGCCCTAAGACAGCTGGGATAGGTTCCAACGCCCCCCGCAACCCTGAAAAGGATAAGCAGAAGCGAATGGATGGATGGATGTTTTTATTTATTTGTGTTTATTTTTATGGAATATTTTACCTTTATCTTTATCTATATGTATTATTTTTGTTTCCATTTTAGTTTTGTGTACGGTGGATCTAACCAAAGACCCAGGAGTGTCCCTGCAGATTGAGAATCTAAATTCTGACTCCTACTGTGAGATCAGCATCAACTCTGAGGTTAAAGAGAAGATAAATGTGACTGCGGGATCAATAGCCAAACTGTCCTTCCTCGACTGCCTAAATGAAGACGTACGCCTGACTGCCAACAAAGTTATTGGTGAGAGTTGTCATTCCAGAAATGTGTTTTCTTATACATGACAGGAGCTCTATCTCCTACAGTCTATCTCTGTTCCCTGGGTATAGAAAAGATAACATCTAAGTTAAATAGTCGATTTAAAGTCTAAAAGAACAGACTGATATTTTGAGATAAATGTTTATTAGCTTTATTTCTGAGACTTCAAAGAAAAGCTCATCAAGAGAGCTTCTCATCTTCTGTGGTTTTAAATAAGAACTTTTGCAAAAAAGTGCAAGAAATTGCTGCATTTGCTATTTAAGTTGTTTCTTCTTTACTTGGAAACCTAATATCCTCTATCTCACTTTATTCTTTTAAATGACAGACTGCAAGAACACAGAGTCGTGCCCTGTGACTACACTTTCTGTGCCCACAATCGAGTCTTGCCTGCTGATGCCTCTCAACAGCTTCACCTGGCACCTCAATATCCCAGAAACCAAAACATGGGACCTGGTGTCAACAAAAGGGAATTTGCGGCAGTCCCTGCCCAGCCAGGAGTGTGAAGAGCCTTTTTCTCTGCACTTAGCAGAAGAAGAGGGTAGCAATTTTGTTGGAAATTTCTGCTCTGACGGCGTAATCCAAAAAATTCAAGTGCACGCCAACATCTCCATAACAGCTCTGGGGTGGCAGTTAAGCAGGACAACGGGGTCTTTCCTCAATATCAGCGTCAGCGAGGAAATCAGAGGTAAAATGTGAATTATATATTGTCGGGCTCCAAAGAGGGATTTAAAAAAAATTTTTTTTTTAAAATAAATCTGCTCGTATTTACTCATTAAATGTATCAGTAATATTATTCATTAATTTATTAATTTTTTCTCTGACTGTTTTAAAACACTGTAGTAATGCTTGGTAAATATAATATAAGCCAAATTGAATCAGTAATTAGTTATTGATCAAAATTATTTATCTGAGAGACTGAAAATCAACATGCTGCAAAACAGCTGAAGTACAATGCGCCTTATGTACTTTAAAATTCCACGCAGAGGCGCTGTTGCACCACAGATGGATTTTTATTTATTTAGTTATTGATTTATTTATTTTCATTTATAATACACCCAGGATTTAGACTTGATATGAATTCCTTCCCTCTTTCAGAGACCATTATTTACGCAGTCAGTCCTGACACAGCATCTCCAGTCTTGCTGGCAACCCCAAACTGGCCTAAGGGTATGAAATCTTTCCGCACCCTAAGCTGGATCGTCATGCTGCCCGAGCAGTACAAAGCACTGCTCAATTTTAATGTCACCCAGCCCGAATGTAAAGAGGGACACACGGGAATCGATGTGAGGACGATAGAGAACAGAAAGCTTAAACTAAGTATCACAGAGCAGGATCCGCAAGTGGTGGAAAAGTTGGTGGGAGAGAGCTTCTATCTCAACATGTCCAACTGTGAACCAGAGACTGGTCAATTTAGTGCACTGACCACAATCAATCTGCAGAGGAAGCAGAGTAAGCAGTTATCACTGTACCACATTCACATACAAAAAACATCTTAAAGGCATAAATCTAATCAGTGTTTGCTTTGTTCCTCCACAGATCACTTACCTATCATCCTCGGGATATCAGGAGCTCTTTTGCTTTTGCTTCTAGTGCTAGCTGTTGTGTGCATCGTCACAAAGTGAGTAGACCTGTAGCAAAACGCTGATACCCTAACCATTAACACCCTAACCCTGTACTGAAACCAGGCCGTGTTAGTTAGAAAGAAATCTCTGTCTGTGTGTCTGTTTGTTTGTTTCTTTGGCTGCAAACTCCTTCTAGACCATCAGGAGTTAAGCAGCCAAACTTAGCATACAGGTACATCTTCAGCCCCTTGAAGGTTCTTATCTACATCGGATTTTAAGATGTTATCATGTTGCCTAGAAACCACTTAGCAAAAAGGCTAAAATTACTACTTTTTTGCATTTATGCACCTGTAACACCTAATAAAAGCATTATATCACTTTTATTTCATGACAATAACATGTCATTTAAATCCACAAAAGCTGAATTATGCATAGCCATCCTGTTGCCTGGCAACCACCAAGCGATGGGCTAAAATGACCCTTTTTTAGCATATTTACAACATCCACTACCCCAATTTTTTTGTTCTACTTTTTCTCATTGTGATTAAATACATTAGTAATGATGTGCTTAATCTCAGAATAGATACTGAGTCATACTTAAAATGAGCTTGTTTTTTTTTATCCCTTTTTATCTTCATTATATTTGATGATTTTGAACAAATCAGAACACAAACCATTTTTTCAATATCGAATTTTATTTTTGCGGTTATAACATACTGGTGTAAAATAAATATGAACAATGCAGCTGCTGTTCAGACCATAAACCTTTGGTTTGTCTTCATCTTTTCAAACAGGAAAAAGAAGAATCAGAAGAGGAACAGGGCATCATCCATATACATGCCCAAAGGGAATATCTTCCGGCCATCTGACATGCACTTCACCAAAACCCGATCTGAAAATGAATCCCACGTCTATGACTCCATAGATGAAACGATGGTCTATGGACACCTGCTGAGTAACTCCAGCCGAGGAGAGGACTTTCAAGACCACTATAATGGCATTCAGACAGACTCCTATCGCACTTTTACAGGCCCCACTGATGGAGCGTTGCCTGTCATTAAAGAACCAGATCCACAGCCCGAGGACCAGAACAAAACGTTCATGGATCCCTCGGAGACTTTCATACCTTCCCGTCCGCGCACTCCCATCAACCGACAGGACAGCCTCGGCTTCCAGGACCGCAGGATGATTGACAATGAGCTGTACACATTTAAGACCACAGGTGACATAAACACAATCCGACTCTCTGCTGCTGATTTGGAGCCCATACCGGATGACTATTTGTAGTGTGTCAGGACCGCAGCCATCCAATGAACTGCTATTACGAAATCCTCCTTACAGCACCAAGTATCTGCCAAGGGGTACTCATGCACGTGTCTGTGCTGTGACTGTACTCATGGAGTCTGAGCTTATATGTGTAAGCGGTATTTGGCAGAACTCAGTCTTCTCTAGAGATCCAAGAGTGAAAGCAGCGAGCCCTGTTTTTAAAAGTCTGGAAAATAACGTCCCTGGGATACAAAGAGTTCATGTACAGAAGCTTTTCCTTTATGCTTGTGCAACGTTTCATAACATTATGGCTTCACTAATGGCTCAGACATAAGGAACACATCTGGCTCGATCCATCGCAGCTCTGGACAAATGCAGTTAGGAGAGAAAAGCAAAAAGTATACTTACTGCAGTGTTGAGGCAGCCACTAACCTCTGTGTGAAAGGACACGGTTGGCTCATGTATTTCCAACATGAGCTGTTGACTGGCTCTTTGGGTTTAGGGGCTTTATATAATTGTCCCGTAGCTTTTTATTAAGGATCCTTGATCCCAGAGACATGGCTCGCAATCTTTTCATCTTACTCCCAGCCAGAAAAAGCAACAAAAACAATTACAACAACTATTTCTTGAATGTTTGTTTGGTTTTAATTTTTTTTAAAACTTGTTTGGAGTATGGAAAATTACCCGTTATTGTTGTTTGTAAATGGTTTTTATATTGTTGACTAGTATTTTTTTTTTAAGATTTGCCTTTTCTTAGCCTGTACATACCAGAATTGTTTTGTTTTTGTTTTGTCTTGCAATAAATTGTCAGTGATGGGGAAGCGGTGTAGCCTTGCGTGACCTTATGGCTATCATTACCTCATCTGAAGTGACGTTTCATTTTCTCTCGTGCTTAAACATGGGCCTCTTTGCATGCTGGACACTAAAAAAGCAGTTTCAGGCGCAGGAACTCCACCTATAAAAAAACAGTGTGAGGAGGAGGAGGGTGTGGAAGAACTGCTGAAGAGTCACTGTTTACTGAGGAGCATAGTGGAATGACAAATGCAGAGGCCAGGATTATGTGACATTTCTAAACTGCAGACTTCAGATTTTTATTATTGCTGCATTAATCTTCAAAATTTTGGGGGGGAAGCACATAAAATAAAGCAAAACAGGGATAGATATTGTAGTTTATTGATGGTAATTTTACAGGTCGCAGGCTACAAGACTAGCAAACTGGAACGAGTGAAGACTGAGTTATTATAAAAATAAAAAGTTATATCAGTCATAATTCTGGCTGTCTTTAAGTCCTATTTAGAAATAAGTTTAAAACAGTGGTTCTCAACCAGTGAGTCACAGAGTTGCTGTTGATAGGTGTAAGAACAACAGAAAGTTAAACGCCGTTTTTCATTTGTGGATAGTGCCAGCACCCAAACACTATTTTTAATCCCACGAACGTGGTTATTTCAACTTCTATGTTTTTATAAAATGATTTGCAGTTTTCTTTGCACAGCCACGCAATCTCTCCCTTACTCCAAACTGGACTGTGGTCTTCTTCTTGTTTTTATTCCAAACACCAGGAATGCTGCAAAATTACATACCAGCAGCATCACATTTGTCTAAAATAACATCTTCTTATGCAACTGATTGTGACTTCTACATCAGACTTTGGTTCTGATGCGAAACCAGTTGGGAACCGCTGGCTTAAACCCCTTTTAGGATAGCAAAGAAAAGCAGCATTGCAATGAGAGTAAACACACATGTACACAAAGCAGCTATAACCAAGCAAACGCAGAGTCACTGGTGAGATAAATGTGGTCAAACGATGTTGAACTGGCACACGGACGGCTTCTCGTCACGGCAGTTCTCGTCAAACCACTTCCCCTGCGAGGCTGCCGACAACACGGCGCAGTTGTGGGACATGCTCCCGTCCGGCTGGGGGGACCTAAAGTTGGACGTGTCCCAGTTTTTGTAGGTGATGCTGCTGCCGGTCTGGTCGATCCAGGTGCCCTCGGTTACCATATCGTTGATGCCCAGCCAGACCTGCTCATCTGGGCCGATGCTTTGGCGGACGTAATCTCTGAGCTCATCGTTCTCATCCTTGGATGTAGGTGTGCCGAGGACACCGCCCAGGGCGTTGCAGTCTTCGCTGGCGGTGTGATAACGTTTCCTCACAGGGTCACTCAAGAAACACTTGCCATTGATCTTTTTGCCTTTTAAACAGACTGCAGAGGGAAGGGAAAAGGAGCTGATAGTTAAATAAGAATAGTAAAATACTTTTATTTTTGATGTTTTCTTGTTTTTGTGAGGACTTTTTTAAAAATTATATCCAGAAACAACTGAATATGATTTTTTTGTTCAGAACAGCGAGACAAACATGTGTTTTCCAGATTAAAATAAGATGTTTCAAAGACTCCACATGTATCTAATCTGCACTTATTTATAACTGAAGCATGCTTCAGGCTATTGGATCCAACTTAAATACATATTTTGTCCTCTCAACTGTAATCCATATCAGACAGAAGTGAGACTAAGAAGTGCGTCTGTCTCCACTGCCAGTGTGATATTAAAGGCATATTCACCTTCAATCACCAGTGACTAGGATCAGCCCAAGCACAGTTTATGAAGGAGGACACTTCAATAAGTGTTATATAGATAAATGGGCTAAAATGGATAAAATAAGTTGATGTTGAATGAATAACTGAGAGAAATCGTGTTGAATAATCTAAATGGGCAGAGTGAGTGAAAGTATGTACTGCAAATTCTTACTCTGACTTGACTGAAAACATCTAAGATGCATGCACACTAAAAATCAAACAATGATTATAAACAATAATTCTGATATTTTGTGCCTTATTAATAAGATTATATGGCAGCTAGTTTATAGTGCATGCATATTTAAAAAAAAAAAAAAAATCAAATCTCTTAAGGTAGATTTAACAACTGGCCCCAAAGCAAGGTAAGCAAGCACTGTCATACACAGTTAACTTGCATACACTCACACACTTAAGGGTTTTATCCCATGATGGTGCAGGTAGTGCCTTCTCTTGATGACTGTTTTAACTATGAACTGTTTTAAACACTGGGTTTACCTCTTTGCAGAGCCTGCTGTTCCTTCAGAAGGTTGAGCTCCTGGACGATGTCATTGATCTGTTTCTGTAATTCCACAATGGCAGCATCCTTTGTTGTATCTGATTCCAGACATACAAGAACATTTTTTTTAAAAAAGGTAACTTGTGAAAACTCAGTGATCAAACAACTTTAGAGTGTTTTAAGTAAGGGGAGACTCTTAAGACTCTACCTTTTCTCACGGGCTTCTTCTTCGTTGGAGTCTGCTGAAGCGAGCAGCTTATGAGCAGCAGCACTCCCAGCAGCACACACACTCCTTTGAACTCCATGGTTAGACCTGTCGAATGAGGCCGAATCAACGTGGACACTCGCAATTTATCCATCTCCCTCCCTCTCTCTGTTTGTCCCTCTCACACCCTCCCTCTCATCCCCCAGAAGATGGAAAAAATTCTGAAGTCTGAAAGTGCTGTTTGTAGGAATAACAGTCCAACCTCAGAAGCCTTTAAGGATGGCGTGTGTGCATCTCATTTGGCTCCAGACTCTTCACGTGGAGGGTGAGGGCTAACCAGAGCCAGGCCTGGAAAGCAGGTGTAGACCTGCAGACTGGGGCCAGACAGTGTGAAGCAGCTATTACATAACCCCTCTGCAGCTTTCATGAAGGTGTATAAAAAAAAAAAGACATAAACAAAGACCAACTCTTCTGTTGCATAAGACCCTGCATAACTCAGCTATAGTTTTATTGGTTCAAATTATTATAGTTTCATCCACAGCATATGGCTAAAATTTGTTCTGTAAGTTTTACTATTGCAGGTGTTTTCGACAGCAGTGAAGCTGCATTATGATCCTTTAGTAGATGAGATGGATGCAGGATTTCTTTAGTTTCAGACTTTGCACTGAAAGATTTAGGTAATGGTTCAAACTTTGCCCAAATCTCAGATGGATCCAAGGCAAGAGTTTGTTTTGGATGGGTCTGTTGTCTGCCTGTACACACCCTCACCCTGTCTGAGGACAAAGTGGAAATGATCCAGAGTCACATCTGGTCCTTCTGTAAGATTCCACTACACTTATTCCTCGGCTGACACGTGGCAAACACAAAAGGAGACTGGACACAGAAAGACTGGACTGTTCCAGTGCAGTGCTGCTGAGAGAGGACAGCGCAGATTTCAAGAATGGAAACTTTTGCATTTGCGGTGAGTTAAAAAAAAAAAAAAAATCCATTCACTGATGTGGAACAAACTTTAAAGATAAATCAACACAAACATTAAGTATTGTTCAAGATTCATATTAGGCTATTTTTCGAACCATTTGCATCATATTAAGTATTTTAAACAATCTGCACTACATCTTCTTCCTGACTTTGTAACAGCTGGAAATCAGACTAAAACAGTCAATTAAACAATTAGCCCATAGAAAATATTTTAAAAATAAATTAATTATTGATTGTATTTTAAAGCAAAATGCCAAAAATTCAGTCTTTAATGTCAGCAACTTGAATATATTTGGTTTTGGGCAAAAGAATACTGGTGGCCGCCAGTGCTACCCCTCAGCTTACTAGTAGATGCACGTATGGTATAAATGGGAAAATCCTAGATGACTTCCTTCTTAAGTTATTGCATTCACAAGATTTTCAGAAACTTGACCTTGATCTTGAGGTCGAAGTTACTAAAATTCTAAATTGTCAGAGATTTCTAGTAGATCCTTTGTCACCTCGGCTTTCCCAGCTGAGGGTTAAAATTTGATTTAAATCAAAACCAAGCTCCAAAATGTGGCTTGAAGAATTTGTGGTTATCATTTTTATACCATCTTCATATCCCAAATATATCTAATAATTATAATAATAATCGCTTACTAGTTTCAGCATTCAACCAGACTTATATTTTCTACACAGCTTCATCTGTTGTGACTCAGACGCCACATAAAACAATTCCTCCATCAATCTGTGTGCAAACAAAACAACAACAAAAACATATCTGAAAGAACAAATATAAGCAGAGAGTACAAATTAAACACTTTATTAGAAAACTATGTATACATGTGTAAACAAACTTAAAAACAGGAGCGGATTTTTAGCCCAAAAAACCAACTTTCTGTCTCTTTTTCCCGAGACTCTCTTCCTGTTCCAGCAGCTTCATGAGAGGAGCATGGAGGGCTTTCCCGACTCGTTTACCCGCCTGCAGAAAACAAGCAAACAAAGAAAAAAAGAAAATAAACAATCCACCCATTTTTCTGCCACTTATCCAGGTTTGGGTCGCGGGGCAGCAGTGTAAGCAAAGATGACACTTGGCTCAGCCTAGAAATTCTGTCTATAAAAGTTGTGAACAGTGTGGGTACTTTAGTTCAGTGGGTGAGCAGGTGCCCATTTGACTTATGGTTGAAATGCAGCCGGCCAGGTTCAAGTTCGACCTGCAGCTCCAACTCCACATGAGAATATAAACGATTCCTTTTAGCTGAAGGTGAAATGTTGCTGCTTTAAAATGTAAATAAGGTTAAAAGCACCATTTGTTAATTCTTCGGCCGTGCTGAGAGGAGGCCAGATGGCTGAGGAGCAGAGCCGGGCTCACCTCTGTCATTTCAAAGATGCTCTCTGGGTCCAGGCTGCCTCCGCCCACCTTCCTCATACAGGTGATGGTGCCCTTGTGAGTGACGGAGATGATGAGGTTCGCCACAGAGCAGGCCTTCTCCTGCAGAGTTGCATCCACCACATGTCTGTGTCCCACCTGCAGAAACACAGTGAGTATGTAGCACTATGGCGTGACGGCAGTCATCACCTCTGAGTATCAGCAAGTGAGCTCACCTTGCACAAAGTCACTATACAGGGAACGTTTTCTACGTTGAGTCTCGTACAGTCGTAGGGGTCGTCAGACAGCTCGATTTCTTTTCCTCCTTCATCATCGGATGATATGTGAACTTTGGGAATTCTGTCAGTAGAGTAATCACAAGACTTTTAGTAAGATTTCATCTGTGCATTATTAAATAAACTGTAAGAAGAGAGAGCTGCCATAAAAACCCAAACAGAGACTCACTTTGTGTTGAAGAGAGCCGCCTTGATAGCTACTGATATGGCATCGTACAAGTTTCCATCACACTGCAGGAGCTGTGGAAGCATAAAAACACGAGATTTGACCCAAGTTGTTTGGATTTATTTGTACATTTTCAAGCAAATCTTAACTTCTCTATACAGGCAACAAATCTTACTATACAAGCAGGAAGAAAAAGGTGAATGCAGGAAAAAGGCAGAAAATGCAGAAAATGCAGAAAATAAACAGAAGCACAGTCCATAAGAAAACTACCGGTATATGAATCACATCTAGGGTGATTGAATAATTTTAATTATTTTCTTTTTTTTTGTTCTAAAATATGTCAGAAAATTGTGAAAATGACTGGTGTGATAAGTTCTGGTGTGATAATATCTTGTTCTGTCTAAAAACAACACATTTGTTATTGCAGGAGACAAATGGGGAGCAGCAGAGGATAGGATTTTGGTTGGATCACTGGTCAAAATTCAATGACCCTCAAATCCAGGGCAAAACCCCCTGCAGTCATGGAGAAGAGGAGCTGCGGTGTACAGTGCACTTTTTCTTAGAAATCATTAACTTGTTGTTGGGGTTTTTTTTGCACACAAGAAAAAAATAAACAGAAAAATTTGTGTAAATATTAAAAAAAGAATGAAATTTCAGGAAGCAAAAGGCAGCGCTGGACGCTACGACTCACCAGCACATCCACAAAGAGTACCCAGCAGTGTTCTCCAGCACATATGCAGAGGCTCTTCAGATTGATGCTGCGTTTGTTGTTAAATACTTTGTAGAGGGTGTTACTCAGCTCCGTGCCCAGCTCCTCACCCCCTCTGCCCTCAAACTCGGGGGTCGCATTGGCCGAACTGAAGAAGAAACAACCCAGTAAAGTCGTACAGCAGGAGCTTATCCCACAGTAAAGCTTGCTGGTCTTGCTACCTCTCTCCAGACACGCGTTTTGTACGTTTATGGTCTTATGATAACATTTTCTTTAGTGGACTATGGTGGAAACCCAGGGAACAGATAATGCAACACTACCTCCTGGTGGCAGCACATCCTTTAAAACACTAAACTTCAAGTGATTTTTTTTACTTTCAATGTCTTGAAATTCTTTAATTGGTGATGCAAAAATTTTAAATGATGTGTCACCTAAACACTGTAAAAAATGACATGTACCCACATTTAAACCAACAGGAGGTATAACAACTCTCCCAAACCACTGCCTGGCTTACCCTTCAACTACCCACAAAAAAACAAAACAAAGCAAACAAACAAAACAAAAAAAAACAGTTTTTTTAAACCACTTTCATGAATGCAGCAAAAATACACTCAATTATTCTGGGATATTTCTAGTTCTTTTTATATATAACATATATAACAGCAGCTGTCGCACTTTTACCTTCATTCTCGCGCTGCCAAATAAATCTCACAGCAAATAAGGAGAATTAATCAAAATCAGTACTGAATTTCAGGCTTTTTACACGTTTTAGCACCAAATCTGCTGCTACGCTATACAGTTTGTGCCCGTCAATAGTACACAAAAAATAAATAAATAAAATTATTCTGTGATTAACATAGAAAGCAAATTTTGATAATCACTGATGATTGTTGAAATTTGCTTACTGAGCAGTGGGACTTTTCCCCCTCTGTTAAATCCATAGTGGCACCTCTGGACTCAAACACATAACACCCCTGATTACAGCTCTCACCAGACATGCGTGCTTTAACGTGGAATTAACAGCTTCAAGTGGAATTGTGAAATGATATTGTGGATGTTTGTATCGCTATTTTGGTCACAGTTTTAGAATTGTTACACCCCTCATATGCAGAAATAACATTTAGGAGTATACATACCAATCAACAAAGAACTCCAAATAGCCCTCAGCTGGCACCGTCGGCCTTGGTTTTCCAATCTCTGCCTTAACCCCCACAAGAACCGCCGTGTGCCCCTGAAAGAGACACAAACCAGGGGGGATATAAAAGGGTTGGTGTGACAGTGGAACCTGGAAATGAGCTTCGACAGCACTCTGACTTCTAGCTTTACTATTAACTGTTTTCATTCATCTGTCAAGTCATTCAGGTTTTGCTTTGCTGACTGTAGCTGGACTAAAACCCTGTGGGATGCCTCTTAAGTGACAAGTGAGACCACATATCAGCCATACTGGCTCCCTCCAAGTCAAATTTAGATGTGATTTTAAGAATTTGTGTTTGCGTAAATCGTTGCACAAGTCGGTGCAAAGTTGGGCAACTAATTTTCCCAAAGGGCCACATGTGGGACTGTTGTGGAGTCCCTTTTAAGTGGTCTTTGGAATGTAGTCCAATCGTGTGTGTGCCAGCGTCGGATTTCTCAAACCACACTCTGGTTCTTTGAACTATTTGGATTTTCCTTTTCAGGAAGTAGTTGGAACATATTATTTTGAGGCATTCGGAAGGCAGGGCTGTTGTTTTTGTTACCTTTTTACTACAAACCAGCAAGGACAGGAGAGGACTTTGCAGAGGCTAAGTTGTGGAAAAATTTTGAAAACCCATTTCTGTTCTTTGGCTTCGAAACCAGACTGGGCCGTAACTGATTTTTTTTGTTGAAATATAATTAAATATAATAAATATAATTAAAATATAATTAAATTTCAGTCTTTAGAGCTCTCGGCAGCAGATGCTGTCTGATTTAATTACCAGCGTGACTTTGGCGGATCCGTCTGTGTTGGAAACCACATCGGTCTCTATTTCCATGTGTCTGTAGTCCTCGCAGCCTCGTCCATCCACCCTTAAGTCATCCTGAAGACCAGGAAGAAACATGTCAACAGAGACAGTGCTAATGCAGCTAGCTTCCCATCGCTACAGCTCATAAATACATATATTGGAAATGATTTTAACAGAATAAACAAAAGTCTGGGGCTGCATTTTTTTTAAAACATGTTTGTTAACAACTTACCCGTATGCCGTGTAGTATGTACACTTTTTCAGCCTCACTAACTTGCACTGTTGCCATTTTGCAGAAACACTTCTAGCATGTGTGTATAGTCTGTCGCTTTACCCCTGCGTCATCAAAAGACGACAATGGGGGCAAAAATCCGAAGGGCATGCTGGTTGTTTGAGTTTTCTAATAATTTTCACAGGTAAACGCCCCACCCAACAAACACACAGAGTAATCTCCTAAAAACAAAGATATTCCACTGATGTTGACACGAAAAGCAACATTTAGGTTTGAACAACCGTTTACAACGACTTTTCTGAACGTGCTTTAACGTATCCCACGTGCTTCTCTTTAATTTGGTCACGCACCGTTTAGTCTGTAGCTATAGACCAAGGGAAGAGTCTTGAGTTTATGCCTATAAAGGACTAATATCAGTTATTATATTCAGACACTCAGGTGGAGGTTTTCTTAACCTGATTCCGCTTGAGGTACTTTAAAATCAATAACTTTGTTCCCTGAGTTTGGACTATCAGGCATACAGGACGTTTCAGGGAAGTGGGAGTTGGACGATGGTGGACTGAAATTAAGAAAGTGAAAATTCAAGCTTAACCTTGAAAAGTGAATATGTGAAGTGCATTGACAACGGGCTGTAAAACAATAGTATTTCTGATTTATTTATTTTGTTAATTTGTCATTTTCTTTCAAAAATGTTGACTTTTTTCTCCTAAATTTGCTGGAATTTTTCATGAAAGATTTATTTCCCCCCTCATTTCTTTTCTTATAAGTTGCCCTTTTTTTCTTGAGAATTTCTAATTTTTTTTCTTGTGATTTTTTCCACAGACATTTGTGATATTTTTCTTATGTATTTTACTTGTACATTTGCTGTTTTTTTCCTCATAGATTATTATTTTTTTAATTTCCTATTCCTTTAATAAATGGGTGAGTGTTTTCTCAACAATTGCCAATATTTGCTTGTAAATTTGCTTTTTGTGTCATAGATTGACAGGGTCTTTTGTTCTTGGTTTTTTTTTTTTCTTAAAAGATTGCAATTGTGTTTTCTGTTAAATTGCCACTTTTTTTCCTCTCAATTTTTATGGAAATTTTTCTCCCCTAGTACAATCCCTTATTTATTTTTTTACTTACTTACTTACTCACTTTAACCTTCAGTGGCCCTCACCATCGTAACGAGGGGATAGGATTTTAGCAGGTTTTGATCTCACAGCCCGGGTGAAAGTACCACCTAGAAGCCAACGCTCAGGGCAAAGCGGCCCATAACAGACAGGAGAGGGTGTCTGACTTCCTGGTTGGATCTGCGTTTTGTTGTCCTGTTGCCCGCAGAGCTTTCTGGATCTGACGGGAGGAGCGGCAGTTCGGCAGCACCTTGTTTCACGTCACGTTTAGCTGACTGTTAGCGCGAGTAATTAACACTTCTTTGAAAACGAGACGGCGGCGAGAGCGGGAGCCGAGTCGCTGGGGCCGTGGAGGGCAGCTGTCCGAAGCTCGGTGAGGTTAGCTGAGATTGAGCTAACGGACGCAGCGGAGGGGCAGACAGGCGTGTGTGGATAGTTTGGGGTGTCTGAACTCTAAAAGCCTCTAAACTACACGAAGAGTTCAAGAAGCGTCCGTCGAGAAAGGCAGGAGAGTGCGAGGTAGGCTGTGAAAACCCAGTTTCACTCTGGAAAATGGTTTTGTACATTTTAAGTGTTTCCAGTTATCAACTTCTGGAAAACCAGTCATCCCGCTCTGTTCCAGCTGCCAGGTAACTTCCTGGTTTGGTTTATTACTGCACTTTCCAAAAGATGAGTAGTTATATCCTATACATCATATTGCCATGTTACCATATGCGCTACTCATCATGTCTTTGTGGGGGTTAGTTTACCTAAAATACAGCAAACCGTGCTAGAAGGCACTTCAGCCGTATAGATGAGCCCTTCAGGTTATTCAACATATTTTAGCAGATGTCTGTTTTTTATCCTCGAAATCAAATCGGCCAAAGACGAGCTGGAAGGACCAGTCAGTGAATCATGTAGTGGATTAACAAGTAATGAAATTGCTGTCTTGTAGCTGCCATAACATTAAATACAACCATTATTAAAATAGCTTATCTCATTATGAATGGATTAATGTGGACTTAACTAATGTCATATGACAAAACAAGATAGCTCAATAAGATACAAAAAAGCACAGTTAGATAAGAAATTAACGAATAGTAATATAACAGTGAAACCAAAGACAGGTGACTGAAATGAAAAAGGTGATTATCTCCTCAGAGTGGCACTTTGTCATGGAGACTAATATATTGGTGAACAGTCTGTTCTAGATGATTTATTGGAAGGAGGAAGGACTTGAGATTTTATAGTCCTACTGACAACTCACATTCACCCAGGGTCTTATTCTGTTCCACCTTTAACTGTTTTTGTAGCTCACATCCACACCTTTGATGTATTTAGAATCACCAATTAAGCATACATGAACTATGGACATTAGGTATAAATGGGAGCAGCTAAATAAAACATACACAACAACAGGAAGAGCAGGTGAACTTCACACAGAGAGCATCCAGGAAGGTTTGAACGCAGGTTTGAAGCAGAATGGGTCACACCAGGTCCAAAGAGGGCAGGTTTTGAGACTTTTCCCTACCAAAGGTGGTCCAAAAAAGTGATGGGTGCTCAAGCATCATGAGGGCTGTGATAGAAAGTTGTATGAATACAGAGTGCATCCTGATCTGTCTCATCAGAGAAAGTGGCCACAATAGGCAACTGAGTGTTACCATAGGACTACAGAGCAAAGGAGGGATGTTTTATTAAACACAGACAGTGTGTGTGTGTGTGTGTGTGTGTGTGTGTGTGTGTGTGTGTGTGTGTGTGTGTGTTAATGAACGTGGATGTAAGCATGCCACATTTTTAATTTACGTCTGTAGTCCACAGGTAAAAAGCATTGGTCAAGAAGCTGATTTCAAGTCTGCTAGATCAGTAAAACGTAACTTTCTACCTTAGCTGAAGCCAATATTTCAAAAAATCTGAAACGATAAGCTAAATTGAAAGGCACCTTTTACCCCACTCCCTTAAAAATAAGCCTACAACACAGGGTGTCATTTCATGTTAAAAATTCACATGTGAAACAAAAAATGAACAACCTGAGGTGAACTTAAGAAAAACGGGTGTAGTGTTCTACTTCTTTATGTTTAAACCATGTCTAGATCTCGAAGTACTCGAAATACTAAACTTAACATTCGTTTCACACCTGTACAATAAAGCTGCCATCAGTAAAATGAGTAACAATTCAATTTTTACTGAAAAAACTGGACAAATTAATGGCGTCTGTGCAATTTTCACTCTTTGTAAAGCCATCCAGTGGGCCAGATTGGACCATTCGGTGGTTCGCTCTGTCAGTTTAAAGACCATCCACATCTACTCTGTGAGTAGTTTGTCGTGTCTAATGCGTCTCAGATTTCTGCCACCCTGCTTCAATACAGGGACATCAGCATGTACGTGATGATAAATAAAACGATGTGATTCGGTGTCATAATCAGGTCATGTTTGTTTTTGCAGTAATAATCCCTGAAGCATCACATTAGTCTTGAGCGAAACAACCATTTTCAGTTTTTTAAGTGACCCGATGAGACTATCAGTAAAGTGGAACAACATCAGCATGTTAACTGGCTGTTTATCCCAACAGGAGGTCCTCATGCCGCCTGCCCGCATCAGCTGCCTCCTTCACTCGGTGGTGTAATTTATTTTACAGCAGGGTATCAAAAATACCCATGAATCACGGAGTGTTTTAGTGCATGCATTTGAAATGAACCTACCTTTTACAGTGTTAAACATTTTCACATTTTGTATCTAATCTTACAAAGCTACAGAGGCACCTCTACAAGGCAGCCTGTTTTTTGTTTTTTTCCGGGTTGTCGAGATTTTGTTGTGTAAAGTGTTTCTGTTCCACTCAAGTTGGTTTTTTCTCTCTGTACAAGCAGCTATTCACTGACAGAAATCTATGGACTCATTCAGCAGGAGAAACTATTAACTTAATTGTTAATGAACTCAGCATCAGTAGTTAGTTTAATTCCAGGGCTTTCTTGCCTATTTTATTGTCTTGAGTTTCTATCTTTTTTCATTGTCTCCATTTTCACTCAAAGCTGGTTTCATTGCTTTTTCTAGCTTTTGTTTCTAATGAAGGGAGTCGTTTTCAGTGACACACCGGCCATTTGTAAGCTTCCTGCATCCTGAAGCAAGTTTTACTTGAACTCGACAGGTGGACTTCCTCCACCCGTCGAGTCAAACACGCATCAAGTGAGTCACACGAGTAAACAACACGTGGCTATTACAGGGACACTAACATGTGTACTCAAAATTCATTTAGTACTCCGATAGAACACTTAAAAAACAATCGTTCATGTAACCAGAATGAAGTTGGTGAACTTACAGCTTTATTGCAGTGGGGGAAGTAAACTGAAACTTGAACGTTAAAGCAAACAGTTCCCAAAAATGCTTCAGTTTTTTCTGTGTGTAGCTTTGGAACAAACTGTGTTGCTACACCTACAACATAGTTACAACATACTGTAATACAGGAAGTTGAATATTGAACATAAATGATGAGAAAAAAGCAAGTGGTTTGTCTGGAGTTGTTTTTGGAGCAAGCTTAAGACCTAAAACATTAGGAAATACCTGGATGGTAGGTTTTCAATGTACATCGGGCCAGTTTGTCGTGAACGGCACATTTTTGTCAATTCTTTCTAACCCCAAGAGTCCTGGGAAAAAACTTGCATTAAAACTTGAATTCTTGTAGCATTATAGAAAAAATACAACAAGTGTATTTGGCTACTGATTGAGTCTAAAATTTAAATAATTTTTTTTTAGATTAAATACATTTTTAGATTCTGTGATTTATTTATTTATTTATTTATTTTAAATTTTTTAAATTTTTTAAACAAAGTTATATTATTTACAAATTTCAGAGTGCACTGTGTGTCTTTTGTCCTGTGTTCCTCACTTCACCCCCAGCCAGTTGCAGCAGATGGATACCCCTCCCTGAGCCCGGTTCTTCCTTTAACAGTTTCTTGCTGTTAAAAAGGAGTTTTCCCTTCCCACTGTCACCAAGTGCTTTCTTACAAGGGGATTGTCTGATTGTTGGGGTTTTCTCTGTATTATTGTGGGGTCTTTACCTTACAATATAAAGCACCTCAAGGTGACTATTGTTGTGATTTGGCACTATATAAATGAAATTGGATTTAAATTAATTTTCCGTAACACCTGGAACAAACATTGAGTTCTTTTGACTGGTAGTATATGATGACACATTAGTATCATCCGATGACCATGTTGAGATAAATCGCTCAAAAAAATATTTATTCAAATAAAGGGTAAAACTTAGAATAGCCTAAATGAGCGCACAAAACTATTTTAAATGCTTGGTGGCGCTTAAAAATGTCACTGCTGATAGATGCTGGGTGACATTCTGGGGAAATGTAGATGTGCTGGGATTCTTTCCTTTATTGTGATCCACAGCTTGACATGGTGGTGAATGTTGGGTACAGAGCTCTGTTTGTGACCATGCCATGCTGTTTGACATCTGTCCAACTTTGCCTTTAGATGGATTGATCCTTCCAGGAAGCTTTTATTTCACTTACAGTAATGTAATGACTTGTTGTCAACTTGAGTGATGTTAAATTCTAGCCTAGTCTCATTGGGAAATGGTCATGAAAATGATTTTGTGTTGTTTTTTTTGGACACAAACTGGCCACTTTACTTTGTTATGTTGCAGTCAGCAAGACTTTGCCCAGTTCTGAGTAAGCAGGATAAACTTTGAAACCAGTAAGTTTCACGTTTGTGCTGCATGTGTTTTTGAGCATCCTGATGTATGTGTCACCATGGCAACCTAGAAAACTGAGCCTCCTTTTGAAACGGCAGACTCGTGTACTTTAACCCAGACGTGATCTTTTTCTAAACATAATCAAATTGTTTTCTTTCCTAAACTGAACCAGGTCATTTTTGGTATGTAAACAGAACTAATGCTACAGTCACACTGGGGAAAAACGGTGATCTGCTCTACCCTGTGTGTGTGACTCTGGGCCTTCCCTCACACATAGACATGGTGAAACAACGAGCATAGGAGAGGAAACTTTGGCACCAAAATGTAGTAAAGACTGATCCGATTAAAAGGTTAAAAATCATAAATCCATTTTGGTTTTGATTTAATTTTGCTTTCCTTCTGGACTGTGATGGAATTTGAGATTTTAGTTTTATTGGGAGATTTTGTCCCAGTTGTGCTGTACGTTTTTATTCTGATTAAATTTCTGTCCTCTGGGAAGCTTGTTTAACTGTCAGGATCATTGGCCAAGCCTTAATTAATGTGGACATAAAAGTGAGATTAGACTATCATTCAGTTAAGTCTAATGGATAGATCGAATCTTTAGTTACGCCCAAGCAGTTTGATTACTCTAATTTTACTCTTAAGTTTTAGTGAGGAGGAGGTCATCAAGGTTCCTGTATCCTACAGGAATCAGCTGTTTTATTTTAGTCTGCATGTAATACTGAGTTCTAGTTATTTTTGACAGTTTGGCCCCTTTGAAGTCACATCAGGTTTTTGTCTACACACACACAAACCTGCTTGATGACTTATTTATGAGCCTTGTCTCCAGAGGGATCTGGATACACACACTTAAGCCCTGAGCAGAGCAGGACAGCCGTGTAGTCTGTTATGTTGGGAAGCATTGTTTGGTATTATTTCTAAGGCCAAATGCTGAATCTTTGCTGTGAGAGGATGAATGAATTTTCTTGGCGTTGTGGGATCAGAGCGGTTGGTGTTTATTCCTCCTCCAGTTTATGCGTCCTCTTGAGCGTTTACTCCAACATTATTTGCTGATTCACTGTGCCTTAATGGCTCCTGTCTTTATTTATATTCCTCGAGGATCATTCAGATGCTGTTATTAGTCTGTTTACACTGACTCTTAATTGCTGTGGGACACCACTGTTACAGCGAAGTATCAAAGTAATGCAGTCAGAGCAGAAACAACTAGTGGATAAAATTAGTTGTTTGATAGAAAATGAATCAAAAAATAAATCAAACGTTGTTTTGTTCAGCTTCTCTCCTGGGATAATTTGAATTTCTGTGTGTGACAGAGAGAATAATCCATATTGAATGTGTTGGAAGTAAAAATTACTGTATGGCAACTGTGTACCATCCCTTGCATAAGTCCCTAATTCCTCCTCTTCTTTCATTTTCTTCTCATCTCTCTGTCCCCCCCCTCTTCCTCACCATCTGTCTCGTCACTCCTCGCAGTATGTGGTTGGAGCCACAGGCGCTGTAGGATGAAGAGCCCGGCGCACCGCACCAGGGACATCGAGCGCCAAGCTGGCTACCTGAAGCGCGAGCACTGCACCCCTCCTCCACCGCGCACTGGCTCCAACACCATGTGGTTCATCCGCGACAGCTGCGGCATCGTGTGTGGCATCATCACCTGGTTCCTGGTCTTCTACGCCGAGTTTGTGGTGGTGTTCGTCATGCTGCTGCCTGCCAAGAACGTGGCCTACAGCCTCTTCAACGGGGTGCTGTTCAACGGCCTCGCCTTCCTCGCCCTCGCTTCCCATGCCAAGGCGATGTGCACAGACCCGGTCAGTCAGAGCTTTATTGGTCCGTTTTATTTGCTTGTAGGATGCAATACTGACTGTCTGACTGATGCTATTTATCCTCTCTCGATTTATTAGTGCAATAATTTAAGAGTGTGTTCCTGTTGGTGTGCTTATAGTAAATATTTGGCTTGCAACAGTTACAGTTAAGGCAAAATGTCTGACTGGGATATTAAACTTATTTCTGTGCTCTTTTACTTTAAACTTCCACAAATTCCTCCACACTTCTCTGACACGTATTATGCAATTATATCTACATTTTATTAGTTACACTGGTGGCTATGAGTTTATAATATATGCTTATGAAATGCAGCGCTCTCCAAACTTTGTGGTTTTGTATCCTTTAATGTGTAGCTGGAGCCTATGGTCTGTCTCACATGCTTTTATTTAAAAAAAAAAAAAAAAATTC
>VUQG01022006.1:0-25017 GCA_015106755.1 Etia nguti | reverse complement strand
ATTATTATAAATAAAAAAAAAAAAAAAAATTCTAAACTACCTGTAATTTGCAGCAGAAATAGAAGTAAAATAAAAAATAAAATAAAAAATTGATCAGATTTCTGTTACAGAACCAATTTAATTCTTATTTTCCACCACATTAATCATCCCCTCAGTGGATCCCTGATCCTTAGGTTGTGTGCCCCTTAATTATCCAACAGAATTAAAACTGTAATTATATCAGATATAATAAAAATGGCATTCACAGGTGATGCTGAGCACTTTTACCTTGATACTGATAGATACTGTAGACATTTTCTTTTTAAATAAAACTTAATATTTGTGGGATGATGAATGCACAGATTTTACTTGACATTTTTATACATTTTTATTGTGTTTACTTCCCCAAAATACAAAATACCACACTGCAATATGATGAATATTTAGACAGTATCTCCGTACCTTTTTTTTTGCCTATCTGGCTTAGTTGTATCACAGTCCATTGACTTTCTTGGATGTCAGGTGCAAAATGTATTATCTTGGGTTCCCTCCTAGTTTTTGACTCTGAGGCACCGCTTCTTTTTTACCTATTAGGCTCTTGGATAGTCTCACATAACCCATGAAGTCCTACTGAAAAATTTGACACTTTAAAATCAGTTTAAGGCCCCACCTGTGATGGCTTGCATACACTTTTGTGTGTGGTGGGCTTTGTTTTAAGTCTAATCTCATTTTTAATCTTCTGTTACTGTGTTTTAGTCTGTTTTTATTTGTACTCTTATTTTTGGGTTCACTAGCTTTTTTTTGTTTATCCCTTTCAGTCTGGCTTTACTAATTCTGAAAACCTCTTTTTTTCCCAACATACTCTTAATTTACTTCTAATTATTACACAGATTTGGATTTGGTTTCTTAATGTGCTTTGTTTGTTTTTTGATTTTTAAATGCTTTTGTCATGTTTTGTGTATCCTGGGCTTGGAAGTCGCTTGAGTCAACTCCAGCATTTGTAATACAAAGAAAGTTCAGCATACCCACAATATCTTTTCCTTATCTGGTTTCGCTTCCCCTAAAATCCGCAGACAGGCTAAACGAGTCACATGAAGGTGATTACCAACTCGATAAGTCAGCCCAGGGTTTCACAGTCTAGCTACGAGTGCAATCACATGAAAGAAGGTGTGCGTTTAGCTGGAAAAGCACTTTTTAAACGCACTTTATAAAATAAAAGCCATCTTGCCATCTAAGGAAACCATGTACCACCAAAGGAAATCATGTACCACATGTAGAGTGACAGAGCATAGCTGACTTCTCTTTTCACCCCTCTCCTCCTCAGGGTGCTGTGCCTAAAGGAAACGCAACCAAAGAGTTCATTGAAAGTTTGCAGCTCAAACCAGGACAAGTGGTGTACAAATGCCCCAAGTGCTGCAGCATCAAGCCAGACAGAGCTCACCACTGCAGGTACAGCACTGTATGAATCTGTGTAGTATAAGAAAGAGTACACTTCTCATTGCAGACTCTGCACATTTTGGGAACAAAACAAAACAAACATGAATTTGCTGAAGTCTGCACCTCACAGAGGAAAGTCCTGATGCGACTCTCCAGCTGGGAACGGCACTCCTCCTCTGTGTTTGTTCCTCGACTGGCTCTCCTGTGTCTTTCAGCTGTGTCGCATTTCCCAGCAGACTCTGCAGGTTGATAATAATAAGGAGTTTCCTCTGTGGCTGCTCAGTGGTTTCTCTGGGATCTCAAGGCATGAGAAGTGCAAAAACACCTCCGATTAATTGAATTGTGAAGCCAGTGAGTCAGCCTGTCTCAGAAGCAAAAATGGAAGTCAGTTTGATTCTTTTCTAGCTGAATATTATGAGTCATTCTTGAGGGTGCTTCAGATGATACAGTGCAGTGACACAGTTATCTCTAACAACCCAAACAAACAGTATATTACACACAGAATGGCAGCTTTTTAAAAAGAGATTTCCCCATGAAACAAAGCACCCAGGCAGCTCGAGTGTGACTCTCCACTTTGTCTTATGATAAATTATGAGTTTCTAGCTGTTACTTGAGTTGTCAGCCTGCTGCGGTTTTGACAGATAAATAACCCCCAGTCTGCAGCTACTATGACTGAGAGCAGCCTCACAGTTGAGTGAATTATGCTCCTTAAGGTGTTTGTGTGTGTGTCTTTTAGTGGCAGATGTTGTGACATACCGACATCCACATTTGTGCATTGCACGACTCCCTCAGGTCTGCCTAGGATTAATTTATTTTGTCTCCACAGTGTGTGTAAACGCTGCATCAAAAAGATGGACCATCACTGCCCCTGGGTGAACAACTGTGTCGGAGAAAACAACCAGAAATACTTTGTCCTCTTCACAGTGAGTCTTTAAAAGCAAACCTAATATTAGAATCCACTTCAAAATATTCATAATAACTCCCTCTTTCATTATCATGCTCACTCTTATACTTGGCTCTTGCATCGAATGTCATAATATATACAATGCACCCACCAGCTACTTTATTGGACCCACTTTTGGCATCAGAACTGGCCTAATTTTTCATTGTACATATTCAGCAAGGTGCTGGAAACATTGCTTAGAGATTTTGGTCTGCAGATTTGTTGGCTTCACGTCATGTGAATCTCTTGCTCCACCACATACCAAAGGTAATCTATTGGAGTGTGAAATGGCATTGGAGGCCATTTGAGCACACTGTGTAACTCATTGTCATGTTCAAGAAACCAGTTTGAGGTGATATGAGCTTTGTTACATGGTCACATGGTTAACTCTACTCTGAGCGATCCATATATCACGGCAGAAATTGAGACCAAGACCAAGCAACTTTTTTCCAATCTGTCTGTCCAATTTTGATGAAGACATGTAAATCGTACTCTGAGTTTCCTGTTTTTAACAAAAGTGGCACCTGTTGTGGTCTTCTGCTGCTGTAACCCATGTTGTGCATTCAGATATGCTCTTCTGCACAACTTGGTTGTAACCAGGTGGTGTTCATTTGTGGTTATTTGAGTTAAAGGCTTTTAGAAATCGGACACGTAAAATCCAGACTCCTTTATTCTTAATCCAGCCGTTCACATTGACTGCGTAATTTTGTTGGACGAATTTATGGCTTTTTTTTTTTCTTTTTCGAACCTAGTTCAATTTTTTTTCTACTTCTTCTTCTTCCCCCAATTTGCCCTATATGCATTTTATTTTGGCTTTCCAAAATAAGACCATAACTGAATATGAGGACTATAAAAATGAGATGACTGATATTACATTTGTGTTTGTTTTCAGATGTACATTGCACTAATATCCTTCCATGCGTTAGCCATGGTGGCCTTCCATTTCATTTTCTGCTTTGAAGAAGACTGGGCGAGTAAGTGTCTGTCCTGTAATATAGTCGTTAAGTATAGGAACCAATCTTATCAGAAAAGCTTGTGACTAAGATTTAAAATGTTATGCGTTAGAAGACTAATGTGGAACTCTTTTCATAGTTGATTTATTGTCTAAGCAAACTTGACACATTCTCTGCACTGACAAGCTATGACTTTTATGCAAAACTTGAGGGGCAAGCCTCTGCTTGGGCTAAGCAAGTGAACAGGGAATCTTGATGCTTATTTATTTATTTAAGTCTTTAAGTCTGTTTAATATCCTTTCTGGTGTCCAAAATTTAGGTTATTTACTTAGTTTAACCTAAAAAAAAAAATTCTCCCTTCCTTTCCAGAGTGCAGCAACTTCTCTCCACCAGCAACTGTCATCCTCCTCATCCTCCTCTGCTTTGAAGGTCTCCTCTTTCTGATCTTCACTGCAGTCATGTTTGGGACTCAGGTCCACTCCATCTGCACTGATGAAACGGTGAGTAAAACCAGGAGGGAATTTCACCACCTTACCTCTCCTCTGCACACCTCTTGAAAACTGAATTTCAGCTACAGCCGTGTCAGCACTCTGACATGAGGTTAAGTTCTCATGTCAGAAACTTTCCACCTTGCTGAAGAGCCTTTAGAAAAGAAAAAAAAAAGATACTAGATCCTTTCCAGCTTTATGTGGAGAAAGCGCTGGCCTGGCTCTGACCCTTGTTTCTGCAGTTTCTACTTCACCTCACAGAGGATGTTTCTCTGTGTAAAACTGCAGTTAGACTCTTTTTAAAGTCTGTTTTGACACAACCAAAAACATTTTGTTGTTTGTCGTCGGCACAAAGTTAGGTGGAAGTAATTGTTACATCGGTCGCAACTGATGTAAGTGTAGGTGACCTCATCGACCACATCTTTGTTATTATTATGAAACCTGTTAATGCTTACATTTTTATCAATTGTAATGTTTTAGAAAGAAAAATATAAGCCACCGTTTATTGCATGATATTATATTTATTGCTTGTGCTCTCTAAAGCTACTTATGATCAGTACATTTATTCTCATGGAGAGAGAAAAGTTTTATTGTCCCTACTCTTTTTTTTTTTTTTCTCAGTCCATAAAATGTAATATTAGAAATGAGAGAAACACAGTTTGTGATTGTGCAGAAGGCGTCTGATATCATTAGTCTTTAAAACAACATAAATTCATGATGCAAAGTTTAATATATTTCTTTTTTGCCATATACTGGACCTTAGTTTAGCCCCTCAGTTCATCCTCTGTGAAAACAGATGTTTTTAGTTTTTCTTCCTTTTAAGCTAACTTTCTTGTGATTGGCTGCTCCTTGCAAACAGAAAGTTTAAAGTCAGACCTGTGTGCTTGAGGGGACTGTACGAGGATATCTGCTCTCACTGACATGATATCAGTTTAAAGAAATGACTAAAACCAGAGATTAAGAGCAGTCTCAACTCTGAGCTCAAACTGACCTCATTATTTGAAAATGTGGCCATAATTGATATGAGCATCCGTCACTCTTAAGAGTATATACATTTGACAGAAAATAAGGAAAAGCATATTAGGTCCTTTAAAGAAAAACTGTTTCTTAACAGTATGAAGACCAGCACCAGACTCGGGTGTTTTAGTTTGCAGTTTGGAGTTGAGCCTCCTTCAGAGATTAAGACTTCCCAAAATAAACTAAACCCGTCTATCAGTTCGTCACTAAATGAGAGCACAGAGCAGGTAATTCACTTACATCCTCCAGGTGGGTTCAGAGTAGTGCGTTTTCTGCTCAAGACACCCACAGCTGTGACTCAGAGACTTATTATAATCACTACAAAGAACTGTCAATTGTAGTGTTATATGGCCTCGATTTGTTGACTGTGTTGGTTTATCCTGTGAGCTTTCTTAAACATCAGGAACCACTGAGAGTGAGTAACCTAAGACCTGTGAAAGGAAAACAAAAGAATACAAATCGTGATTCATTTTTAATCCCTTATTCAGCAGCCGCATGTTTGCAGCCGATACGGTCGATGTTTTGTATCAGGGCTGAATTTAACTCGCACTGCGTTGCTTTACCCTTTTTGCAGGGTATCGAGCAGCTGAAGAAAGAGGAGAGGAGATGGGCCAAAAAGTCTAAATGGATGAACATGAAGGTGGTGTTTGGCCACCCATTCTCTATAGCCTGGCTGAGCCCCTTTGCAACACCTGACCATGGAAAGGCAGATGTGTATCAGTATATAGTGTGAAAGCTGGATTCTAAGTGTCTGTGGACATGGACTGATCACTCTCGCCTGAAGCACAAACTTCTCGTAACCACTTTTAAATTTTCTTTCTTCTAAGAACTATTGATATTTCAGGGTGTTTTCTTGTAAAATGTGTTTTTCCTTTTTAAAATCTTGTCTTTAATTTTGCCGTTGCCCTTCCCCCGTTTTGGTGCTGACTGAGATTAACGAGTTGTAGCTGCGCAATACAGCGCTCTTAAACTACGCAGCAACATCTTGACAAGAAGCATCTAATGAGACTTTGGAAAAACACAACAAGAGACTAAGTTTTGCCTTCGCTGGAGTAAATATGCCTGCAGTATCTCCAATCATCTCCTACTTCTAAGACTACACAATGTGAACTCAAGTCCTCAATGTTTCCACTCAAAGCAGCGCATCGCGGTTGCCACAATGAACACCTGGTTTTGTCTTCCTGTAAAAAATGATCCTTTTTCCTTTATTTGCTTTATTAATGTAGTCGCGGTAGTCTTTTGCTGAATGCTGCGGATGATTTGCCTTAGAACAGCACATTAGTGAGTGGTGGAATCTGCTTTTTGTAAAGCTATTTCTATTTATTTGCCTTAATGTGACAGTTCAGGCTCATACTTGTTAATGCTACTTGTTTCCTCCTTTTGCTGCCAGGGAAAAGTAGGTTTGTCCATTTCATTTTTCTTTTTCTTGCATTACTGCAATCAAAAGCCAAAAGTTTTCTGGCAAGAAATCACATTTTGGAAAAGTTTTAAGTGTTTTTCAAGAGGACTCTGAAAATGGAGAACAGCAATAACCTCACAGTGGCTGGTTAAAGTTATAACCCTTAAGATTTCTGTGCTACTTGGTCAGTTTATATTGCACTAAACACTCGCTGAGCCGCTTCAGAGGAGCAGTGTTTGTATCTGCCCACAGGGCATCCAGGTAAAACAAGCTTTCTTTTCATTTTCCACAAGTAACCTGAGTCTAGTTTTATACTTTTCCCACCATGCTTCTTCATGTTGCAGCGCCTATCTTCTTATGATTTTTTTTTTTCTTCATTATTTAAAACCAATCCAGTGTCGCAACATCTAGAAAAAGTCTGAAATGTCCGTATCTTGATTGGGTCGTGAAGATTATCGGCTAGGTCATAAAATGCTAAGCCAAAGACAATTTGAAGATAAAACTCTGACAATCACTCTGTGTTAGCTTCACAGTAAAACTTGCTTTGTGTTTGGCCAGCAGAGCATGTAAGAAATGTTGCATTAGATGCATCTTAAACAGTTGGTACAGATGCTAGCACTGGGACAGTGGGGATAAATAAGCACTGACTGAATTAAGCACTTCCACTTAATTGTGTAATGTAAAACTAACAAAAAACCTATAAACAGCAGCTCTGCCGTAAATACTACCATAACTTTTCTAGCCTTTTATTTTTTGATGACCTTAATAGAAATCATCAATATGTGTATTACAGAGATGAGATTTAAAGGAGGAAATATTGGGAAATGTCTTTTTTTGATACTTCTTTTTTTCTTGGCCTTTGAATAAGTAATGAATGCCGAATGTTTGAACTCAACATTCAGATCACCTTCTAATATTGTGAAGGTCCTCCTCCTGCCAAAAATGCTCTGACCCATCGAGGAATTAGCACGTGACCTTTCAGGTGTATCTTGCGGCGTCTGGCAGGAATGCCTTTGGGTCCTGTGGGTTTCAGGGTGTGGCCTCCATGCATTGAGCTTGTTCCAGTCACACGTGATTGGACGCTTGATCTGCTTCTGATGTGGGGAGCTTTGACTCCAGGTCAATGCTTTGGGCTCTTTGTTGTTTTCATCAAGCTGTTCCTGGATGGTTTTTACAGAGGGGTGGGGCACGTTGGCATGTTTGTGGAGGCTGTTTTGCTGTAATATTTAAGTGGGTGGTACATGGTAAAGTAACAGCCACGTGAATACTAATCTTCCAGGTTACCCAGCAGAGCATCTCACTTTAATAAGATGAGCAATGCTGGTTACTTATTCTCTCAGTGATTTATAATGTTGTGAGTGATTGGATTATAATTGAACAGCTGTGAAGAATTTTATGGCAGAGCTGTGTTTAATTACATTAGACTACCTAATAAGGTGGCCATGTAGAAAAGCAGTTACAGAACATGAATACACTGGATGTCAAAATGCTGACCAAAAATGCTACAAGTGTGAAAACCAAAAGAATTTGATTTCCTGAAAACCTTAAGGGTTATAACGTTCAAGTCTGACACTAGGCAGGTAAAAGTGTAAGATACTTACAGTGACTTCCTGGTCGAATTTAAAACTGAAGTTAAACCAGCATCCTTTTGAACTTTTCTTTTCATTTGCTTTGTAACAATCACCAGCTGAGACAGAAAGTCAGGGAATCAAGCAATACACGTTGCTCTGTGTGTGTTGACACTAAGTGTATTTTACTTGCTCTCAGTCGATGGAATTTGCTTGTGGTCTGGTTTGTCACAGATTTTCATTGTAATTATGTTTTGGGGGTTTTTTTGGGAGGGGGGGGCTCAGAGAAAATGTTCACTCAGGCTGGAAGTGTATAACTGTCACGACTGTGGATTTTAACGGGACACAGGAAACTTCAGATTTTACTTTTGAGGACGAGACTTTGATGCAGATAAGAAATGGGCATCTTCAAAGCATTTAACACTGAAAATGCCTTTGCCAGAATGTGTTATTAAAAGCCTTACTCGAGTTAAAAAAAAAACATGATTTAGAGGATGAGGAAAGGATATTTCAAATATATGTGTTGCCAAATTGAAGGCTAAAGGAAGGGAGGCAAGGATGTAACCATTAAAATAGTTGTCAGAAATGACATTTTCTTAGGCTTTTAAATGTTTTAACCCTTATGTGGACATGGAACAGGTTTACACGTACAGCACACCAGCTTTTTTTCTTCTTCTCAGAAATGTTCTGGTCGGGTATGCAAACTTATTTGTCTTATTTACTGTGGGCCACGTGATTTTTATTTTGTTTTTCTGACCATTGTATTTGTTTCAAGGGATATGAAATAAAACTGTATGAGTATGGATATTTTATTGACTGCTTGCGTAATCTTGTAGACGGGGTCATTTTTGGTGCAAAGATGTTAGTGATGGATAGTATTGATGCCACAGTCATAATTTAACAGCTGATTCCTCATTACAGAAGCTTATATCTAAGGATGAAAAAACGTTTAAAAAAATGTGTTTAACATTAAAATAGCACAACCTCACACACAAATACCTAATATCTCATATCTAAACTGTAATGTGTAATTATACCAACAAAGTTAAAACTACAGACTTGGTTTGGATTTATTTATGTAGAATTCACTTTTTCTTTTTATTTGTATACAGCTCAGTATTTTGGGAAGTGAGAATTTTATGTGAAAAAAGATGGAGGAAAAAGTGGTGACAAAGTATTGGATATTTCGTTTGAAAAGAAGTCCTGGTAATTCTCAGTTATGTATACATTTTCATGGTCCAGCTTTAATTATCCTTTCATCACGGTCAAATATTTTATATAATTTATATCTATTGCTATCATAAAAAATATACATTAAGAATTAACTCACTAAACTATAAACTGTCTTTTCAATTTAAATGTATTAATATAAATTTGAATAGAAACATTCAAATTCCCCTATACTTATATAGCGCCAACTTAAAACAGTCATCAGCTCAAGGCATGTATAATAAGGGAAAGACTAACATATTAGAAAGAAACTCCCAACAATCAGACAGTTTTTCATTAGCAGCACTTTGCAAAAGTGAAAGAAGAACTCCCTTTTGACAGGAAGGAGACCTCAATTTGTGCAATCTGTGTAGAATTACAGATTTTCATCATTTCAAAACCTTCAAAGGATGAGAAACTACCTCTGAATCGCAATCTGAATGGTTGCTGCCTTTAAGTATTGAGTGTACTTTTGCAGATTTCATGGAGGGCTGTTTTCCATTTTTACTGGAACTAGACTACTTAAATAAAGGAGGCCAGTCTAATGAAGCACAAATCTCGTTGTGTAAGTAGACATAAACTAGCTCGAGGGACAGCACTTTCTCCAGCCCCATTATCAACAGTAATGCTGCTCTTTATCGGACACTGCTGTGGTTGAATTTCCTCCTCTCTTCGTGAAAACACACACTCCCATTCAATCTTAATTAACCGGAAACAGCAGCGCTTCAGATTTACTCAGAGCATCTTACTACAACACAGTAATGACTCAACAACCCGTTTGTTAGATGAGATGTTTAATAGGTTGGGTGGTCCTTCTCTCACTGGAGATCTTACTTTACACATTTTTCTATATTAACAATATATTTACACTTTTACAAATTTTAGTTTCGCATAATCTGTAATGCATTTTAATAATGATTCATATCAGAGCAATCTAATCAAACTGTTTCAATTCATGTTAAAAAGTTGAACATGAAATATTGAAAACATGAAAGAAATATTTTGGTGTAGCAGCTTTCAGATTAAAGCAATGACTGAGCTGCTTATACCAGGAGCCGGAGTACAACAAACTGACACAAAATTAGTTCTTCAGGTCTTCAGTGAGGTCCCCTTATCCTGTTTTCAAACATGAGCTCTAAAATTTCCAGCACACAGTAGAAGAGTCATGTGTTGTCACTATTTGAAATATTCTGAGCAAGAGCTGCCTGGATAGAGCATGCAGAATGCAGCATCTTGCCTGTAGTGAAATCACCAGAAATTTACCCATTCTATTATCATTTGGGTTCAACAGGTGGATCATACAGTTGCATTACGAAGCTAACAAGTTAAAGACTGTTTAAGACCATTGTAGTTTTCTTGCAGTGCAGCATATTAACTTGTCATTGTGACATGCAGCTTGTCAGGTCAAAGTCAAACTATAGTGATTTTCTAATCACTTTGGACACCCACATCTACAATTAATGTGCCCACGGATAGAAATGCATGCCACTTCAATACCATGCTGCTCTCACAAAGCTGTAATTTTTGCTACTGCAGAATCTCTGGCTGCTTATCTTACAGTGAGAGTGGCTTCACAGGAAGATGGTTTCCCATATCATGCCATTAACTGGAGAAAAGCCAGGCAGATATTAAAGGCAGATTAAAGAAATACATCAGAATTTAATTTCTTGCTGTGAGCCAGATGAGATCATTACCACAGCCAAGAACCCCATAGATAAGCTTAGCATTAAGATTGCAAATGGTAGAAGGAGGCTCTGTCTAAAAGACCCTCTAAAACTCACTCACATATTACTCTGTTAACATTTAGACTCTCCAGGTGTAAAAATGTAAAGTCTTTGTGATACGGGGTCTAGAAGCAAACTCTCTGAAAACTGTTACTAGTCAGGCAATGAATGTGTATTTGTCTCACATCATTCTGTTAAAAATTAAGTGAGATCCAGCTGCCAGTTAACTTAGCTTAGCCTAATTACTGGAAACTGTCAGAAATGGGTAGTCTAAATTAACAATCAATTTATTGTCTTAACTTTCAGTACATATGTATATATATATATATATATATAAAATATGTCAAACTATTTCCATTCTTTCCATCTCATTGTTGAGTGTTGGTTTTATAGTTTGACATTTTTAAGACTTGATATTATCTAAATTAGCTTGCAACTGTAGTCTTTATGCCAACAGCAAGCTGGTTAGTTTCAGTTAGGTTGTAAATGGATTGGCATATGGATTTATGTAACAATTTTGAGGTCATGCTAAGCTAGCTAACTAGGTTAGCTACTTGCTTGTAATTTCAAATGTATTGGCATTTACAGTCCATTTAAAATATTTTTGGTGAGCTAAGCTAACTAACAGTTGCTGATTAGCTTAACTTAGCATATAGGCGCTTTTCTAATCTTGCTGACCACTCAAAGCTCTTTTGCAGAGTGGTATAATGGTCTCATCAGGCTCTAGTTAAAATATCTTACTGTTACTTTTAAATTAAAGCAAAACATTGAGGCATAAACATCTGATGATGCTTCATGTACATCCCTGCTGTGAAATATTGCTCGGCCTGCCTTGAATATGAGATGATAATATTATAGTCACATTGTCACTGCAGTCACATTAACCGGGATGCAAATCACATGGTACAAAACCTTCACAGCAGCACTTGGAAGGACATTTGATATATTTGTGCGTTACTGCTGTGAGATACTACAGACAGGTACCATAGCTACCATTATGCATTTATATTATGATATGTATCCAAACAACAGCAAAATGTGATCTGTTCATTAAAGCAGCCTTTGATGTCTTGTTCAGGCAAATCCCTGTAGCTGATTATACTAAGAGAACATCCCTCTGGTAGCATGTATTGACATTTTCTCTCTTCATTTATTAATGTTCACAGCTCCCTCCCAGTAACACACATCACAGTGTATGAGAAAATATGTTATTGCACTCTAACCCACACATCCAGAGATGTTGATGGAAGCTGTTAGCGAACAGAGATGTCTATGAAGCCCAAAGAAATAATGAATTATTATTCAAGATGTGCAACAGACTAATATGAGAATTTAAATTCAGGTCACAGAAAGCTCAACTGGCAATCGCAAAGCCTGGCACTGGAGAGACAGCGGGGGACACTTAGGTCACAGGTTTAATGAAGCGGTTCACAGAGGTGACGTCACTCTGATTCTGAGTGGATTGTAGATGCAGGAGGATGCTTTGGTGTGATTTATCTGAGTTCAGGCCCTCGTGGGAATATGCACACATCCATCATGAAATCGAAAATCAGCTGCCTCTGAATCAAAATATGTGTCATGTGTCATATCTCGAGGTTAAGGTTCAAGCTGTCAAGAAAGGCAGATAAAAATAATAAATAAATTCAAGAAGAGAGAGAATTCCTCCCGGGGGGATGAGCCTTTGAGTGCTACATCAGAAGCATTATTAGTTGTGAAAATATGAGCACACTTCATTAGCTAAGTACTTCACTTATAAAACATTGCCTTGAGCATGCATAAAATGCAATGTTGGTGCTGGATGTTGTGGTGAGTGTCTTAGTAACTTAAGGAAAAGGGGAAATTAAGAGAGCTTTTTGGAATACAATACCTAATCCACAGGCTGACTGATGCACAGAGCAGAAGATGCTATTTGTCCATTGCTAATGATGACACACAGAAATCAAATATGTGCAAAAATTCTCAAATTATCCTTCTGTATAATTTGAGTCTTCCTATAAAGATTTCCATTTACAGTAATGTATCTATTCCTTTCCTGCAGACAGTCAGATGAAAAGATTGATTACTCTCATGTCTATACAGTTAATGGTGGAGGACGAAGGATGCTCTGTCTAATGGCTCAGTCCCACTACAGTAAAAATATGATGGTGAATTACTTGCACCTGGAAAAAATCGGTTGTTGCCAGATGACTAGTTGCGGCAACCAACTGGTCACTCAGAGATTGAGCATTTAACACCTTTCATCTCTGCAGTTACTTTCAGTTGCAAGACAATTGCACAGGTTGCCTGGTGGGAGGCAACCTGTCTCCAGAAAATTGCAGTCTGACCCAGAGTGACAGCAACTGCTCTCAGACAGGTTGACAAGGGTTTGAAAATATTATTGCCAACATGATGCAATCAATCTGAGTCTGTCTGTGCTGATAAGTGCAGCTTGTCTGCAATGTCTCTTTGCATTAGGAATCTCAATTCAACTAGTTGCCAAGAGGGTGGTTTCTGGTTATATTCCTATAGAGAAGCAATGTTGATGAGCACCTATGTCATTTTGCAGTTATATTGCTGTCCTATAGCAACTACATCACTAATTGTGAAGGAACTTCTCTTTCAAATCTATGAGATTCTGGTTGGACTCTGAGTGCAAGTAGTTCATGTGATTTTCTGCAACAGATTTGCAATTTTTCACCAATTTATTTAATCATTTGATTACCACAACAGATCGCATGTAGTTGCCAATTTGGACCCATTCAATCACAAACTGATCGCAGACTTGCTCTTATTGCCTGAAGACAGCAACTGCAAATGATCACAGACTCAGTTCCGTCATTGAAGCAACCGTTTCAAAGGCAACAAGATCGCAGGTTTATTGCACACAGTTACAATAATTTTGGTCTCCGATCACTTTTCCCCTAATAATCTAGTAACTCCCAGCTTGTGTTCTATGTCATAAACCAAAGAGTAAAAACAACATCTTGGTTTTAATGACTCCCTTTAACAGATTTCCTCAAGAAAATTAGCAGAAGCTAAAGGAAGTCACTACCCTTAGATAGAAAGTAGTTTCACACATATTCCCCTACAAAGACGATAAATGTCATTTTTGCAGTTCTGTTCATGAATGTATTACACAAACATGACATAATGCATGAATTATTAAAATAAAATGTGTTTAAAAGGAGATTTGGTTATCTTGACACTGAGCCAGGCCAACTACCCTTTGATTTCCAGTCAGGCTAAATTGAGGCTTCATAAAGTAAGTCTCTACAGACATGTTAGTGGTATCAATCTTCTCATGTAACTCTCAAAAAGAAACCAAACAGATGCATTTCCCAAAACATCTAACAACCTTTTTATTAATCTTCCTTTTTATCTTTTCCGTTCGCTCAGAAGCTGTTGTGCTGTTGTTGACTTTCAAAAAGTAAGTAAAGCTAGTATAATTTTTGCTTCTTTATAAAGCCTGTGGACGGAGATGATTTCAGACTTAGCCATCCATTGTTTTGTCTCTACTAGCCAGACTTTGGATGTGCTCTGGTTGGACTGGCTGAAAGCCAACATCTCCTCTGATTTTAGGAAAGCGCTAAACAAGGCTGTACCACAGCCGAACCAGCAGGGTTTTACATCCTGCAGGGCTACAAACGCCAACCTGTAAAACAGATATTGATTTCAATAAAGCAATTCCTTTTTAAGTATGTGGATAACACTTAGATTTCACTTTAGGCTAAACAGGAGAAACTGAATTTTGTTATATGACAGGAAGAAAACAACTATTTCCACTTTCTCTTTAACAAGTTGGAGAATAACTTATCATGAATTTTCCAGGTGTGCCCAGATTGAAAAAGAAAACACTTTAAATTCAACTGCTGTTTCAGATTTTACTGCTCTTTGGCTCTAATAAAATCAGAGAAGATCTCTGCCGAAACAGACCACAAGCCACAGCCAGCTAGTAGAGACAGAACACATTATTCATCTTTTTTGGCAACCGTGTTTTGTTGTCCATCCTGCGGTGAAACCCTCTGCAGTACCAACAAACCAGAGAAGGTCAGAGAGATCCCAACCCACCACAATGTTATCTGGGCTTCCCCAAAGATCAGCTGGCCCAGGAAAGCCTGCAAAGAAAGAAAAATCATGCCTGTTTTTAGAAACAAATTGACAGTAAAGATGCCCTAATGGCAAATGTCCCTGCTAAGCTTAACAGTGAAGAGCCATAAATCACAGTGACAAGTTATTTCTGAATACAGTCTAGCCTATTTTCTAAAATAAATCAGGTTATGTAAGAAGGAAGGACGTTAAGGTCAAAATGAAATTATTTTCACCCTCTACTGCCTGATGTAAAGGATTTCACTCAGAGGACATGAAGTGAGAGCTATAAGAGAGAGATCGTCACTTACGGAAGATATGAAGTTGGAGGCAGTGGTGGTCACAGTGGTTCGGGTGGAGGACGAGGAATACCTGAGTGCTTTGGCAAGGAAGGTCCACATCACAGCGTTGCAGGTGAAAAGCAGCCCGCCACACAGCAGCCTCAGAGGGATATGAAGCTGAAAGACAAGAGAAGAAACTTATTAAAGATGCTCTTGACAAATTTTTCTCTCCCCAAAGGGAGGAAGTATCTAATCTGTTCTGTTCTCTGTTGGTTAGTGGTAGTGTCCACAGTTTTCAAGATACCATTTTCAAATTTCGTGTGACGGTAGATACCCATATAGCTCGAGCTGATTTCATTTTTGTGAAAATCAGGTCAAGGTCACACCAAATGTGAAATTAAAACTTTATATTACCCAGAATTTCTTTTTGATCATCTTTAAATTTCACAACAATATACTAGGTCTTGGGCAGCATGAATACCTAGTTTGGCTAAGCATTTGACTTTGACCTTCATTGTTAGCACCCAAGGTCAAGATTAACCTTGTAAAAAGAATTTCAAGCGACCACATCGAGTAGTATGTTATATGAAAGGCGATGGAGAGAGCTGCACAACACCCTTTTTTCAATACAACGTCCTGCGACGTCACATTGATGCCATAACGGGTGGATGTCATCATATTGGAATAAAAACATCATAAAACATCAAAGTTCTTTGTATAGCCCGTGCCCTTCGGGGGAAGTTGCGCTTTCTGAGAGCTCTTGTTTAATTTTTTGTTTTCATTAATGCACAAAAACTCGACTGACTCACTGTGTGTTACAGACAGCACACAATATGTGAACCTGTGGATGGTTTGATTCAGTTGACCTTTTGCAGACTTTTATTCAAGAATGAAGGGGTAAATATTGTGCATTTTAGGAAGAAGAAGAAAGAGCGATAAACTTTTCTACAACTGTGAAATCTTTGTGAATGATTTGTGTTTTGCAAAATTGGATCTGCCAAGTCTATGCAGCTATACTGTTTGCCCATTTTCCCATCAGGAGACCATCTCAACACTGTTTGGATCCTCAGGCCATTTTGGCCTGCTGTAAACTTGAGTGAATATTATAAAAGTGAACTGTACGGTGTTTTCCTCTTACAGCAAAGAGAAAAAATCATGGGAATAACACACATAATATCCTAAAAAATTGAACTCCTCTTTCTTTTGAAGAGCTGTGGATACAGACTTTCTCTACACCTTCTTCTTATTTTGAGTATAATCCATTTCCCAAAAAGAGAGAAAAGCAACGCTGACTGAAAGCAGTAGACGTTTTCTTCAGTCTTATCATTAAACTGATGCTAATGGATTATAATGGGACTAGCTCTAATGCTAGATGATTTAATGTAATGAATGTGACCCCATGAACAACAAAAGAAATACGCCAACACACAGTATAAAACAATTTGTTGTACCATGCATCTCCAAAAGACATGTAGCTTAGTTAAAAGGTATTCAATTCAGTTTTAATTATACAGCGCCAAATCACAACAAGAGTCACCTCAAGACGCTTTAGATTGTAAGGTGAAGACCCTACAATAATACAGAGAAAACTCCAACAATGAGAGAGCCCCTTAGCTCTTGGCGACAGTGGGAAGGAAAAACTCCCTTTTAACAGGAAGAAACCTCCAGCAGAATCAGGCTCATGGAGGGGCAGCCATTAGCTGAGACCAGTGGCAAAAAGGTAGTCACTTAGTTCTAACATTTGCTTTCCAAAGCTTCACAGTGTATTGTTCCTGTTTCTTTTTCTCTCTGTTTCCATGTCCTGTGGTGTGATGTGAGGCAGGTAAATCTCGTGGTGCACAGTAACAGCCTTTACATAGCTTTGCATCCACCTGCAATCCTAATTTGCCATTCTGTCAATTCAATTTTTCCTTAAATCACGTATCAGGATCGCTGCTTTCCACGTTTCCACGTTTCCACAGTTTAAGGCTTCAGACAGTCCCCTGCTGATGTTTCTGACATCACTGTGTGACGTATGTAGACAGCGTGAAGGTCATTCACAGAAAAACTTGACATCCTTCCTATCAGATACCAGCCGTTCACCTTACCATCTACACGCAGAGATAAGTTTCACGCTTATAGAATAAAACAGCGCCTTAATACACTAGCACTAACTGCAGTGGTGTGCTTCAGGGCGCGGGTACACCACGAGCGCGCCGCTGCCTGCGCGGGCTCCCCCAGTGTGATGCCGCAGATGGTGCTGATGCTGAGGGAGGAGAGGAGAGGCGGGCGGGGATAACCCCCCTAACTTCCTTCGTAAGAAATCACCCCGCTCGCAGGCGAGCATTATTATTCACCCTCACTGTGTTAATAATTAAAGCGAGTTTAACTGCGGCAATGTCTCACCCGGTCACAGGCGGTAGTTTCGTCCGCCTGTCTGAATTTCCGCTGCTCTCCCCATGTCCGGAGTCCGGTTTCACAGACACCCTTCAGGTAGTCGGCTCCCAGCGACAGTTTGGCCGAGGACGACGCCACGGCCCCGAGGAAACCCGCCAGCAGTGCATAGAAAACTCCCGGGAACATGGTGGTGGTGATGATGGTGATGATAGGCGAGGCACATTATTTTCTAATCCATCTTTTTACATGTCTGCTGCTGAAGCTGGTCGGCGCTGAGCTGCGTGCATGCTTGTATGACTGTCACTGAGCACGTTTTCCTGCACTTTCCATCGACAGCCGTCCGGTGGCAGTCACACAACTCATTGTCGTGGCTCTCCGAGGCATTCTGGGAATTGTAGTTCCGTAATATTATAACCAGCACGGATTAGAAAACGTGATATTGTAGTTTTGTATTATCTACTTAGTTTTTATATTTATATCATTTTGACTCTTAGTTTTTAAGTCAGTTTAGCTTCAATTAGTTTCCAGGGTGGTTTTTTTCAGTTTAGTTTTTTGTAAACAATTGTTTTCAGAGTTGGTTTTAGTCTTTTTAATTGTTATTCTACAAGTTGTATATTATAGGGGATATGTCAGAGGCAAGATTTAGGACAATCAGTATAGGAATTCTATATTCTTTTTTATTTTATTTTAGTTAAGACAAGTGACAATTACGGCTAAAGTCACAGTTTCACATAAATCACATAATATATTCCACATTAGCGAATACGTGCCTTAAGTTTTTATTAAAACATTGTGAGGTTAAGAAGAGTTTGAACTGAAGTCCTTTTACATTATTTTGTACTATAAATCCTGGGTGGAGCAGAGGGCAGTCAATACTAATGTAATGTTCTTGAGTGTGGGTGGAGAGCACTGACTCCACATGATCCAGGGACAAACCTCGGTTTCCTTTCAGCATACTGATGAGCTGCAGTATAAAGGTTCATTACATTAACCCACACAGGGTATAAGTTAAGTGGCTGGGAGGCATATGAATGTGTGTTGGTCACTTCGGTGGTCCTTATAGAGAAAGGACCCTGTAAGAGAGGGGTAACCAGAGCAAGACTAAATTAGTCTCCTAATTAGAGGCAGAAAATTGAGTCAGCAGCTCAGATGCATGGGTCTGTAATGAGAGTATTAATCAGAGTGTTGTAATAGAGACAAGAGTCATCAGACAGATGTCCGTCTCTTCATCGGACTCTGCAGCTGAACATCTGGTTGTAGATGGATGAGAGACCATTCAGTCAGGATTACGGTTGGCAATTAATTTGGGTTTTCATGTGGAGCAGCATGAATCAGTGCTTCATACACCAGTGTAGTGAACCCAGCATAGCGCACACTGCCTGACCTTTATACTAAAACACAAGACTGCGCATGGAAAATACAAAGAACACAAACAGTGATGCATGGACTCACGCTAAATTACTTTACTTTCAAATCTAAGTGAATACATTTGAACGTGTGATGTCTGCTCTTACAACTGATTGACTTATTGCAAAGAAGGAAGACATGACCCTTTTAAAAAAGAAAAAAAAAAGTCAAAATTAGAATACATGCTGATCTTTTAGTAAAATGGTACAACAGATTGACATTGTTACACTAAAATTGATTATATCAGTGAAGATAATTCAGGTTACTGTAGTTTTGGTTGATTTCTATGTTTCTCGTGTATTTTAAAAAGTTTTCTCAACAAAAAAGTTTGATTAATTTATGTATTAAATTAATTTTAAGATGCGCTTTAAGTGGTGTAACCATGAGAAATTATATACAAAGACTCAAAGTAATTTTATTCTAAGGCAGAGGTGGAGATTTCTTCTGCTAAGCCAGCATGGGTTAGACTAAATTTAACATCAACACTTTAATTTGTTTGATATAATAATTAAATGAAGCAACCAGCTTATTTATGTGGAAAAATATCTTAAATTACTGTGATTAAAGGTTACCAAACACAGTGTTAACTACAGGGAGGCGAAAGGAAAACGTCACCTAGCTTATATTTAGCTTAAAACAGACTGCACAGTCTACGGCTTGCACCATGAGCAACATCATGCATTTTAAATCATTATTTTTGCTATTTTAGCTGATTTAAGGCTCCTTTGACAATGTATTTGAAGCTCTCATACAAGAGAGCTAAGAAAAAACGGTAACAAATAAATAAATAAATAAGTTGATAAAACAATAATATGGAAAATTCATTATACTTTGGACAGACAGACATTTACGAGCATGTTTTTCGATTGCTGGAAAAATCCAGAGAACATGCAAACTCCACACAGAAAGGAACCAGCCAGCAGATTCAAACCCAGAACCCTTTGGTGTGAGTTGATAGTTCTAACCACTGCACCAATGCTTCACCATTGTGAATGTGTATGTGTGTAAACACACATTCACAATGGTGAAGTGGTAAGTCGTGACAGTGAATCAGCAACCACAAATAGCAGGATTTTAAAGCAGTGAAGCAGGTAAATGTCACCCAGTCTTCGTTGATTTAATTTAGACCAATGTCTTTCCATTTGAACATGCTGAAATGGTTATCCTACAAAAGGTTTAGCATATCACCTGCTATTTCCTAAGAAATTATGTGTTACCCTCGTCATACTCAGCTCAGTTCTGGACAGGTTTGGGGTGGCCTACTTTGCTCAGGCCAAGTCTACTCCTTGTCTTTGTTTCTAAATCTGGAAAATTACATCATTACTTGGCACAATTTCCCCAACCACATCTTTACTGGCCAGCAGAGGTCTCTAGTGTTCTGCAGAAATATAGACATCTACTACAAACCTGCTGTGGATGTAAATCATTGACTTGCAGCCTGCATGCTGTTGATTCAGGCAACAATTAGGTTGAAATACAACCTATTTTTACTGTTTATGCTTTGATAAGTTGTTTTCACATCTGCCCATTGCTTTTCCATCTTGACATTTGTAAGTTATAACGTTTTAATTAATCCATAAAGAAGTTATTATGACAGTATTGCTGCTGTCAGTGCCTTTGTATGGTAGCTTACAAGAATTTAGCTAAGAAGCCAATCATAGAGTCCTCAAAGGAAATTAGAGTCACAAAACATGGGCAGTAATAAAACCTGAAGCTCATAACAGTGCAGGTTGTTTGTGTGTGCAGTTTGCATGCAGTATGTGTGTGTTTTTTCCTGTTGCCTGTGGAAGAGGAAATTAAAGTGGCGAGAAATGACAAAGCAGAAGAGAAGTAAGGTGTCCTCTGCTTTGATTTCAGTGAAACGAGCTTCAGGGGAACCGTTGTCCTCACTCCATCACATTTAGACTTTTGACACAGTCATCCTTTTGGAGAGCCTGCTTAGAAGCAAAAATCTTCTCATACTGAGTTTCCAGCCTGAAGCCCCTCTGACAAACACAAGTGTCAAGTTAGACCACTAATTGGGGTCCTTCTGCTCCTGTTCAAATGAGGGATAATTGAGCCCACAGAGAGTCTTAGTGACAGTTTTGCTTAAGGTCTGCCGCTGCTGTCTAGTATCTTTGTCCGCCTTTTATGCTTTAGGTCCTCCAGGGTGATCTAATAATGAAAAAATATGTATGTCTTCTGACTGTAGGGTTCATTAGTGTAATGGCTTTAACTCTGACATTTAACTCTGACAAACACTTGCCGACAAAAATAGATTATGATGAAATTTGATAAGCAAAAAGTCTTTGGAATGTCCTTTTTTATTTTACCTTTCTATTTTGAATAATTTTCCATGGAAATTAGATTTCTTTTTTTTATATGATGTGCAAACAGTTTAACTTCATGATGGAGAAAATGAATTCACAGCTGCGGCTTGCTTTTTCAGTACTGTCTGAGTAAAGTGGTCCTAAGGTGCTGGTGTTTTTTGAGATGTGGAATCTCGTTGAAATGCTGAAAGCCATTGTTGGCAGCCAGATACTTTCCAGGTGGTATTACATGGTGGATCAAAATCTGATGGTATTTTTTCTGTAATTTTATAATTACATCAATCTTTCAGGTCCTGTATCAGGTCTTTGCTCGATTTTTTTCCTATTCTTAAAGACATGATTTTCATATATGTTTCTATTATGTGTAGAAATTGATTCTACACATATTATTAAGAAATAATAATATGAAATTTATTATTAGTATTATATGTAGAAATATTCGTTAATCACTTCAGTATGGTCCTGAAGCCAAAGGGCCAAACTTTCAGTCTGTTGGAAAACTCCATTTCTGATTTGTGTGGCAATTTTCAGTTTCACTACAACTCGGAGAGTAGCAGTAACTCAGTCACTTCCATTCACAAAAATATGCTAACGAACAAAGCAATCACAATGAGGTTTTTTTTGCCAACTGACTGGGGAATACACATTTTTCCCTAGTGACAGGTCGTTGCCAGGGGATCAATGAACAGTTTGTAGGCAACTTTTGCAGTTATTTTCCCAGCAACTTTTGCCTCCAGCCTCGCAACCAGTTGGAGAACACAATTTTTTTTCCTTGCAATGGTTGGTTACCAGATGGTTGGGGAGCTCTATAGGTGCTTTACTTACTTGACCCTATATTTCACCATTTTTTCCCACGTCCAAAATGGCAGACTTGTTAATGTCACATGGTTAGTGATCATGTGTCTGCAAACCTGTTTGTTTTCTTGGGGGGTTTTTAACCAGCGGAGTTGCCCACGGCTGCCCATTACGAATAGTGCTGGTTTAGGCCATTTACTTATCCACCTTTGTAACTTAAGAGACTTGCCTAAACCTGCAGTAGATTCAGTTTTCATAGACAAAAGCTATATCCATCTCTTATATGCCCTCTACTGCGTTAACAGCAATGAATTAACAAGCTTTAAATTAGTTGTGATAGGGTTATCAGAAGGTTATTTCATGAATTTTGGTTAAAATATGTTATGTATTTACCTGGATTTTTGATATTATGAAGGCCATATCTGATACATTTGTGTTAATTTACTGGTCTTAATTGTCTTCATTCTCGTACAAGTATTGGTATTAAAAGAATCATACAAGGTGCTGCCTCCATATTCAGCATCATGCAGCCTTATTTCTAAGCCTCATAATGAATATACATGGCTTCGTCTTCCAGCTGTGCATGGAAAGAGACAGTAGGGAGAGAGGTACAGTCAGATATTCAGTCAAAGGCAGAGATCCAATAAAATCCCTCTCCTTTGCTTTTAGCTTGTCTTTCCTGTTTCTGTCTGACTTACACACAAATACACACACAGTCCACTAAACATAGTCAGCTGACCATGTCATGATACAGGGTCAATAGCTCCCCTCTGGTCCATTAAGTAGTTAGTGGCGAGGTTGTGAATAATGCAGGCTGTTGTGCAAACATACGCAATCTTTTGGCAAGCCGAGCAGTGCTGCATGCCACTTGTACAGGCTGTACTCAGTTATAATCTCACTCACAAATTAAATAAAGAGAAAAACATTTTGACCCAACATGACATGATGTCATAATTTTAAGATTACGGTAGAGTAAAACCAAAGTAAGAGCCGTCCGAGACAATAAAGTTTATTTACATATCAGATAAGAGAGACATTTTATGGAGCCATCTTGGTAGGTAGCAAAGTTTGCACTAAGCAGATAAAATGTTCCTTAAACAAACAGGCTCAAAATTATCTCAGTTCCCATGGTTTCCAGAAACAATTTGATGATGTAAAATGCTAATCTAGTCCAGCTTTTCATTGAACATGCAGTGTTAGCTGAGCATACGAAGGTTACTGTGTCTCTCTATCTCTATGCTATTACATGGCTTTGATTTGAACTCTGAGTCTGCTGGGAGCAAAATGCTGAGGGACATGCAGATTATGAGCATGAATAGGTGCACAAAGTGATTAGCAGTGTAGCATTATGTAGATGTACCTGGAACAAGGAAAAAGCTGGAACAAGCTCACACATCCAAGTACTAATACGATCGCTGATGAAATACATCAGTTATTCAAATTCTGACAGCCTGCTCTAAATTGAGCCCTGTTATTCAGGATTTTTCCCAGTAACCTTTCAAAATGTGCACAGACTAGGCAACAATCAATTGTTTTGACATCTACAAATAAAACCCTCCTTTTTGCCACTTGCTACAGGCACCTTTCAGATGTCTGGATCCATTGAAATGACAAAGGAAATGAAGGCATTAGAGCTGAGAGATGAGACCTTGTTTAAAGGGATGATGTCCTTGATGAGTTTAATGGTGACTTTATGACCACTGTTACTCCACTACCTGAGAGTATTATCTTGTTCTAAATGAAATCTGGCTGCAGAATAAAATAATTGTAGGGCATGGTTCAGAGTTCAAAATTGGGAAACATCTCTAAAGTTCTGAAACAAGAACTCCAAAAAACAAAAAGCTGGCAGCACAACATGTGATTCTTTTTTTACATTAAAGAGGTAGTTTAACATTTTGCAAAGCATGCGTATGCACTTCATTCATAACACTTGGATACATGTATGGTGCACATACACTCTTAAAAGAAATTTAAGGAACAATTTTTTAATCAGAGTAAAGCATCATCTATTAACCTTCTAAAGCCTAACAACTCAGTAGCGAAGAAGGGTGTTTCGCAACACTTTTTAAAACATCTGTAAGTCCTATAACTGCTGAACCATTTGCTCAGTTGAAATAATTCCAACACTTCTAGAAAGCAGCAACTCTACACTCTACAGTGATATTAGGGTTATTACTATAATCCCATGCACGGTGTCACATCAGCCCCATGAAGACGAAGGTTGGCTTAGAGAAGAGGGAGTTAGTGAGTGTGATGGAGCTCTAGAGAAAACAGATGGTTTATTGGGCATTTGGGTTATTTTTAACATGTTTTTTCATTGTTTTGTTGTTGTTGTTTGTTGTATTTTTTCTGTAAAGACCCGGGAATCACTGAAAAGCACAGAGTTGATGCTTTCAGGAACCGTTGGAATTTTTCGATTGAGCTAATGGTTCAAGAGTTATGTTGGTTTGACTTTGGTTTTAATAATTTAAATTCCTAGGATATTAATTTAATCAGGTATGTACCAGACAGGACTGTTAGACAGTTTGACCTACTTTGATGTTGAGGAAATTAGCAACAGATACACTAGAGTGGAAAAAGAAGCAACCCTGAAATACGAATGGTTTTGCAGGTGGCACTGACAATTTTTCCATCCATGTCATATCTCAAATCAAATCAAATCAAATCACTTTTATTGTCACATCACATGTGCTGGTACACTGGTTCAGCACATGTGAGTGAAATTCTTATGTGCACGCTTCACAAGCAACAGTGGTGTGCAAAATATAGGAAACATAAGATACAAGCCAAATATAAGACCACGAATGTGAGAATTATAAGAATAAATATATGTAAATATATAAGAATGTATGCACATTACTAAATATATATACCAAATATGTATATAAATATGTATATATATATGTGTGTGCATGTATATACATATATATAAAATAAAATATACAGAGGTCAGCAGTATGAATATGAATAAAGTCGTTGGTCAACTCGTCAGGATGGCCGAGTGGTCTAAGGCGCCAGACTCAAGGATGGGCTCCTTCCAGACAAAAGGGACTTCTGGTCTCCAAAT
>VUQG01022005.1:15289-25793 GCA_015106755.1 Etia nguti | reverse complement strand
TTCCTCTTCCCCTCTGTTTTTCTTTCCCTCCCTCTCTTTCTTTCATTCTCCCTTTCCTATCCCCAGTCAAGTCTGTCCCGTCTGTAACAACTGACAATAAAATAAAATAAATAAATAACAATAACTTAAGTCAATCAAATGGACCAATACGGTAAGGCCGTAATGATCCACTTGGTAAAGTAAATCCGTTGGGCATCTTTCTTGGCCTTCAGACAGTAATTCTGATGGCTAAAGAACCAAATGGGACAGCCAAAAAAAAAAAGGAAAAAAAAGGACTTATTGAGAAAGACATGTATGCTGGTATCCAGATTGGGAAAAAGGGTGGGGAGTCCCTGTCTGCTCTCCTTATCTTATCTGAGATGGCATAACAACTGCTCACAGAAGTCTTACCATTAATCACTGCTACAATTTTAAATATGATCAGTTTATCTTTATCAGTAGGCTACATATGACACGATTAAAAGGTGGCCCTAATTAAAACATTACTTACAAACCCTTTACTTGATCCAAGTGTCTTAGCTAATTACAGACTGATTTCCTTTCCTTTATTTTTTTTATTTTAAATGATCACTTATAAGAGTTGTGGTAAGCTATATGAATATTTGCAAAGTAATGCTCTAGCTGAAGAATTTCGGCCATGAGAGTCCATCACCATTATGGCCTCAGATAGTGAAGTGATTTCTGACATTTTATTGATTGAGAGTGGTGTACACAATTGGCACAAAAGGTACCACCAGTATTTAGGGTCTAGTTTGTTCATGTAAATGAGGATCTCTTTCACACACACAATTCATGGAGTTCTACAGGGTTATATTCTGGGCCCAGTAGTTTTTACATTATACATCTCTTAGGTAATATTATTAAACCCTGTATGCATTTCCACTGCTATGCAAATGGCACTCAGTCATTTTTATTTATGAAGGCAGATGACACAAAACTATTAGTTAGTTTTGTATCATCTATATTATCTATCTACTGTTACTACAAATATTATTACTACTGCTACTACTATTAGTATTAGTAGACATGTATTAATTTTTTTTGCCTTTATTAGATGGCATAGTGAAGAGTAGACAGGAAAGCAGGGAGAGCGAGTCAGGGTTTCTGACAAAACTCAAGGTGTTGTACTGATGTCATTACCTGGGCCTACAGTGCTACTTTTAGGGACCTTTTTTGTCCTTCAACATACACCAAATAAATATCCACAAATGCCTTTTTTCATCCGTATATTGCTGCCAAAATTAGAGCCCTGTCTCAGAGGGATGTTGAAAAACTAGTTCACACATTTGTAAGGCTTTGAGGCTATTGTAATTCTTTATTATGAAAATAAAGACTCCTCAGTAACTACAAAACGCTGCAGTGAGAAAACTAACAGGGTGTAGAAAGAGAGATACATACAAAAAGTCCTGAATGATCAGGCCCTGTCATATCTTAAAGACCTTGTAGGACTGTATTATCCCATAAGAAAACACTTCACTCTCAGTGTGCAGGCTTACTGAAGTTTCCAAAAATAGAATGGTAGCCTTCAGCTATCAGGCCCCTCTCCAAATGGAACCAGCTCTTAGTTTGGGTTCAGGAGACAGACACCCTCTCTATTTTTAAGATTAGGCTTAAGACTTTCCTTTCTGATAAAGTTTATAGTTAGCGCTGGATAAGGTAGCCTTGAACAATCCCCTAGTTATGCTGCTTTACGCTCAGGCTGCTGGGGGACCTCCCATCATGCACTGAGCACTTCTCCACTACTCTCTTTTCATTCCTGTTGGTTATAGCACATCTGCATGCCATTCACTTTCATCTACTCTCCCCCACAGTTTGTGTTCTGTCCTCATCTCCTCCCACTCTCCTTTTTCTCCCTCAACCAGTCACAGCAGATGGCGTGGTCCCTCCTTGAGCCTGGCTCTTCTGGAGGACTCTTCCTTTCAATATGAAGCACCTGGGGTGGTTGTTGTTATGAATTGGCACAGAAAATCAAATAAAACTGAACTGAATCATGCTATATGTGAACTATTAAATACATTGGTGTAGATTTTTTCTTCATAAACGAATGCTGCGACCTTATTTACTGTTATGATTTACTGATGTTATTTAGTTCAATATGTTTTATGCCTCATAATCACTGTAAAGGTTGGGGATGTGTGCAAATAACAAAGCCCCTGTTAAGGAGACAGGATGGCTAGCCTTAGGGACAAGTCAAAGTTGACCAGACAGATAGATGAGGTTATCGTCATTCAGCAGTGATAATGGGAATTTCTCAAGGACTGGAGGAAGTTATCATAACAAGTTTAAAACTGTTCTGTCTCTGTGTTCTGGAGTAAGATAAACCAACCTACCATGAAGCCTTGGGCTCATTGTGCCCCACAGCCATTCCTGGGAAAAATGCTTGCTCTAGCAAACCAAAGCCACACTTTTGCTAATGCAATCACACATTTTTACACACTGGAACTTTATCATTTTTATTTACAGGGAATAATAACAGTTTCTGAGGATATAAAATTCTATCCACGTCTTCCTTCCACAGCAAAATGAAACTGGAAACTAAATTTAAGTTTAAATCACAAAGTGAAAAGTGTGTATAGGGGTCTAAATGGCGGGGGGCTGCTTATCGTACTCACCATTTAAAAAAATGTAAATTAAAATCACATATATTGGTCAAACTCAGTATTCGTCATTCCTTTGGACTGTGTACATACTGAAAATACAAAAATCCAACTCTCACTGCACACTCCTCTCCTCAATCAAAATACAGGCTTCATCTTGACATCCAGGCCTCACTGACTGAGCCTATCTGTTTTATTTCAGCTGGTCTGCGATCAGTTTGTACACACCTGCACGGCAGCGGACCTAGTGGCGTGTCTGAGGAGGCAAATCTGACTCCGGATCTGCAGCACAGTGTGTCGTGCATAAGTATTTTCCCCACTTCATAACAAAAAAGAGGAAAGCAGGCCCGCCATTTCCCCTCCTCAGTGGTCTTTTCTTTTCAGTCCTAGCTTGTAAAGCCGACCGACGGTGGCGGCGGCGACATCGGCGGGAGGAGGCGGAGGAGAAGGAGGAGCGGCTCAGGCGGGCAGGCGGGCGGAGAGACGCAGGGATCTGGTGTGCCACATCGGGATGAGAGCGAGGCTGAGATCCGGGTCGAGTGAGTCAGCGAGTGGTCCTTGCAATCACTGCATCCTTAAAAACTGACTGATTCTGGACGGAGCCGAGCGGCACAACAATATATAAACTACCGAACATTTTTTTTTATTGTTGTTGTCATTTTTCGCTTGTCTTTATTATTCCGCCCTCCCTCGGTCTGCGCCTGCCATAGCCTTAGTTCTGATTTTCATTTCCACCAAGGTGGGTGAAGCGGGGGGGTCCGGTGAGGTAGCGGTGTAGGAGGAGGTGGAGGGTTTATTAATTTTTTTGCTGTTGTTATTGTTTTCTCACGAGCTCATATTCGAAGGCAAACCCAGACGAGCCTCACATTTTGACAGCCTTTTGTTGCACTGAGTGGAAGCGAAGATGTCGGGGCAGAGCATTACGGACAGGATAACTGCAGCCCAGCACAGTGTAACGGGATCCGCCGTGTCGAAAACAGTATGCAAGGCCACCACGCACGAAATAATGGGCCCGAAAAAGAAACATCTGGATTGTGAGTATCTTTAAACACCACACGGGTTTTGGAGTAAAACCACCACTGGATTTTTTTCCCAGTGGAAACTAAGCTAAGCTATATCGATGGCTGAGCTAGAAGGCCTCAAAGCCTTTAGCACAGGCTACATAGGCTAAGATGCTAGCGCTTGCTCATTACAGGGAGATTAGTTATATTGTTTAAACACTGACCACAGGCCTTGTGGACATAGTTTTGAACGTAATTAAGGAAATTTAAGATTGACAGCCTTTATTTATGCTTACAGTTAATTTAGCCTTTTCTTTTTAAACATAAGTTGCTGTCAACCTAGCTTCTTTTTTTTTTTTAGGTCCCATTACTTCCTGTATTTACTCATAGCTTGAAATTATAGCCGTAATTCGCTTATGTGACTGCTGCTTCATACAGAAAATCCTTACAAAATATATCAGGAAGCTGTGGGCCCTTGCACAACATTTCCAGGAATGCTCTCATCTTTAGTGGAGTGAGTGAATAATTTGATACCTGCTGATACACTGAGGTGACACTGAAGGAGCAAAAAAAAATCACAGTTTGTGCCTGGAGTACCTTAAGGACACGGACAGTACATGACACATCTATGACAAGAATACATATGCACCCTGACGCAGGCACAGGGGCTTAAACCCTCCTCTGACTTATGAGTACATCAGAGGGGTCACTGCTTGTGTGTACTTAACGATGCAGGGGTAATTTTTTCTGCATTTCGATCCGCAAAAATTAAAGCAATGAACATGGTTTTATGAAGGCCCTGTGTCTTCACAAGAGTTCAGTAGCACCGTGTGTGTGTGTGGGGGGGGGGGGGGTATATTTATCTGTATATTTATCTACCATGTTCAAGGCTGCTAACCCAGCACAGTGATTTTTGGACTGAAGAAGCTAAAACTGTGGTGAGTATTTTGGGTTGATGGTAAAGCTGCAGGTTCCACACCTGTTGTTCTGCTCAGGCGACTCCCCTGAGGTGACATGAGTGAAAGTTGGCAGAGTGATACACTGTTGGACTGATCCCAACAGCAGCCATAAATCCAGTGTGACTGAGATGTGTCTCAGCACACACAGGACAACCTGTATGTGTGTGCGCGTACGTAATGTCACAAGGCCCCTTTTATTGTATGTTGACACTTAAGAAAGGTCGGTCGGCTGGGTTGGCAGGCAGTCAAAGGGATTATTTTCAACCGCTTATGTTTTCTCAATTTTTAATCTCCATTTTGACACAAATTTTCTGCATTTTGAGTACGTTTAGAAGGATTACATGCTTTCACTAGAGAGTTGAAAGTACTGTGAATGACTGGAGACACACCAGAACGATACATGTGGTGCTTTTTTGAAAGTGCGTTATGAGTAAAAGAACCCACAGTTATCTTAATATCTGTAAATTTTAATCTGTACAATCCTCACAATTCTTTCAGATTCACATATTTCACAAAGTTTTAAAACACGTGACTAATGACAGTAAAGGTGTGTATGTGTGTAGTCGAGTGTTTCAGGCTCCAGATGCATGCAGAGGAAACATTACAGGAATCTGTTTATGCGGCCTATTGTAGAAACAGAAAATAATTTTATTTGCACATTTAAGAAGCTGTAGTCTGAGAATTTTTTCATTTTTTCGCTTTAAATTGTTATGTGGGAAGACAAATAAATTACTGCTTGTTGGAGCCATGTCTTTAAAATCTGGATATAGCGCGCGTGTGTGTGTATGTGTGTATATATATATATATATATATATATATATATAATGAGGTTTTCAAGTGTGAAAAGAAAGTCAAAGTTCTCAAATGTCAAATATCATCCAGTTTAATGCAGATGTAATAGAGGTTTTTCTAAAGTCGGCATCATTTTTAATGAAATCGGGACTTATTTTATCAAAGGAGAAAATAAACAGGTCAACCATATGTTCAGTTTTGTCAGTTTTCAATACTCTGATGCACTTGGCAGTTTTTGCGTACGTGGAATGGAAGAAAAGTTCAAAGTGCACACAGTAATAAAAATCAAGTGTGTGAATGTAGCTTTGAACTTTGAATCTACTAAAACTATACAGGTGCTTCATAAATAGAAGTTCAAAGTCTGATAGCCACCGCTTATGTGACACCATGTGACTTATAATCATAATCAGCTTTAAGTAGACATCATTAACATAGACTCATTAAGAGTTTGATCCACAAAATGCCAGAAATTGTAAAAAAAAGGATTGAAGGAAAAAAAAGGTCTCTCATAGTTTAAACCTCAACCTTTACTTTAAAGTCACATTTAAATAAAGATGGGGAATTCAATAGCAGAGTCTGCAGAGTAGTTGATAATTAATTTTGTTATTCAGTTAATCAATCATGAATTCTGTTAGTTATTGCTATTAGTACCAGAGTGACTGCTTAGTTTGAGTAGTGGAGGTGAGGAAAGATTAGAGCTGAGTCAATGGGCCAAAATGTTAGGGCATGTAACTTTATTTTATGATGGATGTCAGATCAGTATTAAAAAGTTCACAATGACCAGTCAAAATGTGATCGAAGAATTTACACACGTTTACATTTTTGTTTTTTCTAAGTTATCACAACTTAAATAACTAATGCAGCATTTATATCCTGTCTTATAACTCCTGTGGAAAGCCTCCTTTCTCTTAGTTGCTCTGTCCTCACTCTGATGCATTTTAGGACTAAAGGCATGTTTAAGATGACACACTAAGACTGATTTCTGGGTCACAGGCACAAATCAGTGTTATAAAAATACTCTTTTATATCATTGTGCTCACATAGTCTCTCTCTCAATTTTTTTTTTTCCAAGATAAACTAAATTAGCAGCAAATTATTATTCTCCACTATAAATATTCTTATAAATAAAGCCCCGTTTTTAACACGTTCTAGCTGATCCTGCATTGATTGTCGTTACATGGATTTAAACTGCATAATGAGGACTAAATGCGGATTTATTTTTAATGCCACACAGTTCAGCGGCATCACTCATTGTCATGACAGTTACATGAATACATTTGTGTCTTGTGAATTGATTCACTTAGAAATCCTTCATGTCAGCCACTGTGGACATTTAGCAGGCTGATTATAACATGACAGTGCTGTCAGTGCATCCTCCTCCCCCATCTTCCTCCTCCTCCTGCGTCGTCTCCTCTCTGTCGTCGTTTTCTTCTCTGGGCAGTTCAGCCACCCATGCTAACTTCTCTGCTGCTGCTTCTGTGGAAGGTTATCCTGTCCTACTTAGAGTCCCCCGCCTTTTGAAAAGTCAAATATAGGACAGAAATGGAGGCCCAATTACCCCTTCAGTCTGATCGCTTCTGTGAATGGCAGGGTCATTAGCACTGATGTACTCTGCTGCTTCGAGTAGTATCATTCAACCAGCATATGGGTGCGGGGTGAGCATATGATCAGAGGAAGTGGGACAGAACATGTATGGTTAACATCTTATCCCCTGCACTTTATGGTGGTCTGATAGAAGGGTGGTTTGCTGCCAGTAATAAGCTAGATTAGTTTCAGGTTTCTGCTGCAGTGATCCCTGATTGTACTCTGACAACAGTATGATGATTTACTCATTATCATGCAAATATTATGTGGAAAACCGCCTTTTTTAAATACCCTTTTTTGGCTAATTTACCTCACTGCTCCAAAGGATTTTGGATAGAATAATACCAGGACTTCAGGACTACAAGAACCTTTTGTTACTACGTGATCTGTAAGTTATTGGTGTGATTGTTGAATTAACTGCTTAGACTTTAAGTGAAGCAGAAAAAAGTCTAAGAGTGACAGATGTTAGAGGAAACGGCACCAGAGCTGCTATTAATGATGCAGAGATCAACAATACAGTATTAGTTTTTTAGATGTACGTATTGGACATTTTGGATCAAATATTCACCTATTTTATGTCCAACAATATGAAATTAAACTATAAAATGACTAAATTAGATGGGAAATACTCAGATTTTAGAGCTGTTGGTCACATTTGTTTGGCAAATGATAATTCTGCTATCCACAAATGTTGGACAATTTCTTAACAGTTGATCAATTACAGTGTCTTAGCTGATGGTATTTTATAGTATTTTCAGTGGTGTTTTCTGTTAAACTGATGGTGTTGTGTTAGATTAGAAAACATCAGTAACATAGTTGGTCTTTACACCATTTTCAGATCTCTTTTTGAACAATCTTCCTTCACCATTTTCAGTTTTGTCTCGACTGATCGCCAGCGCAAAACGTAGTAATGAGAACCAGTCTGTGTTGTAATTTTTGGGATTATTGCCAACGTTGGGGTTAACAGGTGAACAAGTTGAACCACACTACTGTGAGAACAGTGAGCTGCTGTGGAAAACATGTAAATCAGATGAACACTGGAGACCAGTTTTTAGTTTGCGCATCTGTTGTTAGTTTCTACTTTGTCACAGTAGACAGCAGCAGGTGTTGGTCTGTTCACTGGTTCAACATAAGGCCTGTCTGACAATAAAATTGTGATACACTGGGAATGGATTCCTGATGAACATTGGTAAAAATGTTTTTTGGCATAAAATGCACCTAAATCAGCAGACAAATGGGAACTGTTGGGATCTCAGGCCACAGGTCAGAACAGTGGAGTTTCAGATAAGCCTAGAAAAACTGTAAAATGCCTCATTAAGACTGCAGTAGACAACACTGGATAGCCTCCAGTTATTAAAAACTCTAAATTAACTGTATGAAATCTCTTTTGTTTTAAGATTTGATTCACTGCACCAACGAGATGAACGTGAACATTCCCCAACTGGCTGACTCGCTGTTTGAGAGGACCACCAACACCAGCTGGGTGGTTGTGTTTAAGTCCCTCATCACTACACACCACCTCATGGTCTACGGCAATGAGGTGAGACACTTGATCCCATTCCCATTACAATCCAAGACAATAAACTGGTTCCACTTTAGCGGAAGAATATTTGAGTGTTTGTTTCACCAATTAGTGGTGTTGTCTTTAACTGTTGTCACCCCTCCTGCAGCGTTTTGTCCAGTATTTGGCTTCAAGGAATACACTTTTCAACCTCAGTAACTTCTTGGACAAAAGTGGATTACAAGGTAACTTTTTTTGTTCTTATCGCAGAAGTTTCAACAAAATGCGTAAATTGTGATAAATGCTGATTTGTCACCTCCTGTCTTGCGTTCCAGGCTATGACATGTCTACGTTCATCAGGAGGTATAGTCGATACCTGAATGAGAAAGCAGTTTCATACAGACAGGTTGCCTTTGACTTCACAAAAGTTAAACGCGGGTGAGCACTGAAACTGATTTCCTATTATGTGACGATGTAATCTACAATAAAAGCTGTAAACATGCTTTCCTTTTAAATATATGTTTAAAGACAGAATGCTTACGTCTGCAACAAATAATAATGCTCATTTTGACCAAAGCTGGGTTGTTTCAATTCATCGTCTTACCTTCGAGAAATAGTGAAATATGGCAATCAGTTACTCACGGCTCAGAGAGGTCTTTAATACGTTGTCCAAACTGTCCAAATTGGCTCTTTTTTTGCATTTTGACTGTTAAGCCATCTCAGCAGCACTTGTATCAAATTAATAAGTAATAACCCATAATTTTTTTTTTTTGTAAATTACATCGAGTCAAATAGCGAATGATAAATTAATCAGTTGATCCACAAACGATTAATTGTTGAGCATTTTTATACTTCCACAGCAGCGTTAACAGCATTGTTGTAATTTGTTTTCCAAATAAAATTTAGTGTATACTTTTTGTTGTTGTAATGGAGGAACGTCACACTCAGTTTGCTGGACAGTAGAGCTTTGTGCTAAAAGGTACTGCTTGTTCTGGCTTCTCCAGTATACATTTTTTTCTTTTTCTTTTTTAATTTTTTGAAGCTGTATATGTTTAACTGAAAATCTCTAGGCTTCAGATTGATCTCCCCTTCAGCCGTGACAAATTACAGCAACAATTCCTCCTCTTTTTTGACATTTTAGAGCCTGCTGACAGATTTATCACTAACTGTTTGCAGCACTATCATCAGTGTAAACCCATAAGTCAGTCTGTTTTAATATCTGCACTGTTTGCTTCTCCATCTCTCCTCTCCTCTCCTCGTTGCCCTCGCCTGCTCCGACTCTGCGTGTGTCCACACAGAGTGGACGGCGTAATGAGGACCATGAATACAGAGAAGCTGCTCAAGACTATCCCCATTATTCAGAACCAGATGGACGCCCTCCTCGATTTCAATGTGAGTTTAAGGTGAAGCCCACCCCCCCGTGGTTCTGCAGCTCGTGTAGTAAGAAGCTGCTCATCTGGAGTGTGCAGAGTGCGCCGAGACTGCTGTATTTCCCTAATTTAGAAGCAGACTTTTTGTTTTTGTGTGTCAACAAATCGCTGCGCAGAAGCATTAAAGATAAATGTCTCGGCTGATTGCTTTCCCTCAGGTCAATGCCAACGAGCTGACTAATGGAGTCATCAATGCAGCCTTCATGTTGCTCTTCAAAGACTCCATCCGGCTCTTTGCTGCTTATAATGAAGGCATTATCAACCTGCTCGGTAAGACCTTTGCGGACTCACCTTCTCTTTGTAAATTCTGTGCTGTTGTTGGTTATTCCAAGTAAATACAATCTTTTTTTTTTTATATAACCAAACAGAGAAGTACTTTGACATGAAAAAGACTCAGTGCAAAGAAGGTCTGGACATCTACAAGAAGTTTCTCACTCGAATGACCCGGATATCAGAATTCCTGAAAGTAGCAGAGGTAAATTAGACTACATTTATCTTCATAGATGCTCCTGCTGTCATGAGTGCAGGGAAGCAAACGCAACTTGCTCTCTTTCTTTCTAACAGCAGGTGGGAATTGATCGAGGAGACATTCCAGACCTTTCACAGGTAAGCATCAGAAAACCTGAGGTTTCCACTCTTA